>PNEQ01002351.1:0-17300 GCA_003012365.1 Medauroidea extradentata | reverse complement strand
AATTTTTCCAAAATGAACTAATATCTCTATCACAAAATCGCTACATTGTTTTGTCACTAATACATCAAAGTTTCTATCTGAATTTTTCCGTTGCAATGAACACAATGGATTTTTAGATTCTTGCACCCAAAGTATCACATATTTTAGCATGAAAATGAGCCAAAATGGCACAAAATATTTTTTTTACTGGCAAACGACTAATTTTTTTTAAAGCCTACATATAATTGTGCATAGTATGACTTCACACTCTCTCAATTTTTTTCAACCCATTTGGTTGAAAACTTTTTGAGTTTTTTGCACCAACGTGAAAAAACTACCGGGCATGGCCTTTACATCCGCTACTCCTAAAGTATGCAGTGCAGCAATATAGTAAAGATGATGATAATTTCTTTAGATACAAAATGCGTGATTTAAAGAATTGGAACTTTGTTCACTTTTTCGTCAGCAGCCATCCCCAATAAAATAAGAGAATGATAGATTTTACTTACTTACTTTCTAATAAGTGCAGCCATCTTAAATGCGTGTTTGTAATAAGGAGATTTATCTACAGCATTCCGAACATAGATAAAACAAGAAGTTGTGTGGAATAAACACAGTGTCCAGTCTAAGGAACTAAATTTTCTGTATCTTTTGCAAAACATCTTTAGTTTTCTTAGTTTTGATTGTTCTAGGAACCGTCAATTAAACCAAAACTTAAATTTTTCCACTATTGTAACATAATTTTGTACCTTAAACAATATAATTTTTAGAACGCTAGTCGATAATATGAATCGGGCATGAAGACAAACTCCGCTGTTTGTCGGTAACCGTAACACCATTAAACATTATCATTACCTACACCTATTAATAGCAGGTACCTTATTTGAGACACTCCGGATAACAACCTGTGCTGTGAGCTAAGATTTTTTGAACAACGGGTATTAAATTACTTACTATCGAGAGACAAAATAATGAATTTGCTGGAAATACGGACAATATATTAAAAAATTCACACTTACTACAAAAAATCCTACTTAAGTACTACCAATAAAAGTAGCACTTCCAGAAGAATATTAATTTTATTCCTATATGAAAAAGAACTGAACATATGATGGAAGCACACATTAAAATGTCATTAATGACCACCAATTTACACACACACACACACACACTCACACACACACACACACATATATATATATATATATATATATATATATATATATATATATATATATATATATATATATATATATATATATCACTCCACAGTACATATTTGTAAGTAAATACTTTCTTTGACATAGTAAATATAAGTAACGTTTTAAATTATTATTACTTGAAGAACTCCAGGCGCTGCCCTTCATAGCTTCGACTTAAAACGACATCAATTCCTCCAACGTGTGCCACTCCAATAACAATGACGACCAACGTGGAACCAACCGTCACAAAAGATTGCAGGAAATCAGTCCATACCACCGCCTTTATTCCACCCTGATAATAAGAAATATTAGCAACTGTTAGCTACATAAGTTTCTGTAATATTGCTATGAACTTAACAAATGAATGCACATTTATTTTGTTACTCTAACAGTTACCTGAGAATAAGAATATTAAGAAAAAAATTTAATTATTCACATTCTTACCAACTTTAATTAGATAAACACAAATTTAATTAACTATCGTGCTTAAGCGTGTGTGTTTCTTTGTTTGCAGGTAACATAATTTTAACCCTTTTAATAATAATATGGTGAGAATTAGTAATAGTATGCAGATTAGTGTAATCGTAAACAGAATTATTGAAAAACGTCAGTCAATAAAGTGGGATATTAACCGCCATTTTCAATTATTTTATTTTATGTTGATTTATTTTTAATTCTGAGAATGAAAGTGTAAAATTTACAACCATAGCGTAAATTCTTTTGACCTTGCGCTACAATATCAAGCACCGCAGTTGAACTTTAAACGTAGTCCTCAATCAGACCAGAAAATTAAATATATTAAAACTTGTTTTACTGTTCGCGTCCTAAATATACGATTTAAGATTAGTTGCTGTGCTTGAACTGTAGTGCAAGGTAAAGGGAATTACGCTTTATCACAAATTGTCATACATTTCTGCTCAGAATTAAGAAATATGAAAAATATAATATTTCAATGAGGTGACAAATGCCTCACCTCAATGACAGTTGAAATTGTTAATATTTCATTTTATTTTATTGTGACGTAGCACTTAACGCTTTTTTT
The DNA here is from genome assembly GCA_003012365.1 of Medauroidea extradentata. NCBI lineage: Eukaryota > Metazoa > Arthropoda > Insecta > Phasmatodea > Phasmatidae > Medauroidea > Medauroidea extradentata. The sequence continues at coordinate 15,077 of PNEQ01002351.1, read as the reverse complement.
ACAGCGTGCTGTTCGTAAATTATTAAATAGTTTAGTTTTTCAGTTTCTTCGGCATTCTGAGTAGATGTCAACGGTTGGTTTAGCCTAATATAAGAACGACATAACAAAAATTTTATTCAAGGAATGTAGGTAAAATGTGACACAGGAGGAACTTCTGTTACACTAAGCAAGAATAAATTTAAAATATCAAAACTCTCAGCTTTTTAAAAGGCAGTTAATATCACGTACATCTACAGTATGTGAAGCTTCTACTAATTTTTTCTGATTTTTTGCGTGCACACCATAACGCAGCGATGTAAACAACCAATGAAATAATATGATAGTAATATCAAAAGTAATGACAAGGGAAAACGAATTGGAACACTAATGTTCAGTAGCACACATTATTCTTCGCATTACTAGTTGACGTTATTTTCACATAGTTTGGAAGAAATAGTTACCCCAAAACAATATATTCCGATGAATGAAAAATTGTTACTTTGACCGAATTTGTTAAAAATTGCGGGGATTATGCAAAGCAATGTAAAATATCTTGCATTAAAAATATCGTTACTCTTAAAATCTTGAAAAATTTTAGCTAATGACAAAACAAAATTATTTATTTTAAAATCAACTGTGGATTTTCTCACGGTTTTTGTAAACGATTTCGTACGTACACAATGCATACAAGCCTAGTCGTTATATAAATTAATTTGTTTTGAAGAAAAGAGAGTTTCAGGCTGTTTGTAAACATAGACCTTTTAAACTGTTTTATTGATTTATTTGGTGGCAGCTTTAACCAACACTTATTTTCCGTGGGTCATGTTAAAATTTTTATTTATTTTGTTTTCTCAGAAAACAGAATGTTGCCTTGCTTCTCGACAATACTTTTATCATTTACATTTTTTTTTGTAAAAATATGATTTTAAAATGTAAATACAGTATTTATTTATTTTAGTGTCACTTGAATTGGGTTTCGTTTTTCAGCAATATCTGCTCTTTCTTTCTTATTTTATTATTTAATAATTATTGTTTTTTTCTGTGCCTGAACTAAGATTTTTAACTATTTCATCAACCATATGTCGTCATTTGGACTGTAATTTTTTTTTCATGAACATGATTAACACTACTTCACTGTCTATAGTTTAACGCATCGTAACTGGCTGTTAAACATGGATGTATAATATGATTCTCTTATGATTAAGTGTGCTTGATTTACAGGTTTGAGGTACAGTTACTACAAAACTGTCAACATTTAATTCCTATTAAAGTTACACTAGTAACAACATTGAAGTTTTTCTAATGTAAAATAAATTATCAAAACATTTAAGAAAATCTTACCAACATTGTGTAGAAAATGCATGTCATAGAAACAACGACGGTCACAAGATGGAGGTTTATTCCCGAAACTAAAATAAAACAAAAATTGTATCAGTTATCAGTGGAGTACTATGATATCAAACTACGTAAATATGTGGGTGTATAATTGTAAGTCCAAAGCTGGTTTTACTATTTAGTATTAAAATTAAAAAAACTACTTGTTAGTAAAATATTTATTTATAAGTAAATTAATTTGATATATATATTTAAGTCATCCATCACGAGAAATTTTTGTATGTTATGATTATACTCCGAAGGCTTACATTAAAATATTTGGCACCACGTATAATAGAAGAGAGTTATTATTTGAAAATTATCTAACTAAAACTCTGTTCAAATATTGTAGTACACACGCAGTAAAAGTTTTGATTTTAACTAAATTTGAATTTAATCCATTCATCACTGCAACATTTGTATCGTATATTGCTGTACACACATATACTTTCACAGTTGGATGTCTTCGAAAGGTCTTCTCTTCAACAGTATGATATAAATTACTATATTTACATTAGACTCTGGTCTCTTTCTTCATGTCGTACACAGTTTACCGCAGGCTTCCCGTAGAATTTTCTCGATCAGTTCACAGTCACTATGGAACCCCTGACATGAACGCTATTAACTCGCTGACGCTAACCAATATTTCCGCTCAGGGGGTACGCTCGTCTAATACACACTCGTCATCCTAACCGCGGGATCTTTTCAGAGCTTGCCGAATTCAGAACTCACAAGTATCACATCACAGTATCCGTGTTACCTCATACAACTTTACGGTTCCGCAGTTTCGCCCTAGATTAGGGTAGAACTCTAGAGATATTTCAAACCTGGAAAATATATGCTCATTTAGAACATCGGCGATAATCGAAGCTTCTTAGCTGGGTAGGGAGATGACTTCAGGCAATCCGGTAATTAATTCTTACGTTACCAGCGGATACTGATAACCTCAATTTGCAGAAGGTAATGGGCCAGCATATCAACAGCCATTATCTTCAATAGGGCTCCCACATTAAACTTTTGGGGAGGTCACTGTTTCTTAATAATTGGCCCCATTGTTTCTATGCAGACTACATACATATGGCACCACTTCTGAATATTGTCCCACATTGGCGCTAGTGGAATCTCAGTCGGACCTTATTTGGCCCCATTTCATTCACTTAGTTGTGAACCACAGTGTAGTGTCACTCACTTGGATTACCCTGATATTCTCATTAGTCCAATTGGTCAACATGTCACTGTCAGTTACCTCTCAAAGTCACATACTTCTTACGTATAGGAAACAGCAAATTTTTCCTCCTTGTGTTCGCAACAGTGTTAGAGAAAGTGAATATGCATTGCTATGAGAGCGCTTAGGCTTGTAACCAGCATTGTAATATGAATATTAATCGTGTAATTGATGGTTCTACCGGGATATTTGACCCTCTGGGGGGATTTAAACTAAGTAGGTAACATAATGAAGCATCACAGTTTTTTATCATTAAATGTCCGAAATTGAAACAGGGTTCAAATTCGTTATGGCATTGTCAATTGTTAGTAGCACCGTATGTGTGACCAAATATTTCATCTCAGCTTTGTGCACTTAAATACTGAAGTGTTCCAAAGGACTCTCTTACGCAAAATAAATTTATAATAACACTGCACCAATAGCTACATCACTTTCATATTTTATATGTTGCTACACGGTTGCCCTTTAATTTGGTAAAAAAAAAATAAACTCTCATTCCGGAGACAACAAACTTTCCTCTTTTACTCGATTAGTTCATAAATTTTCATGTCAGTTGTCGTGAAGTCACTAAATAGGCGGTCGTAATATACACAAATCTAGAAAGATCCGCCATTGTATTGCCGTTATATTCGGGGTCATTCCTTTAGAGCTTTGACTATCAAGACATCTGTTTCATTTCTGGCGACAGAGAAACGAACTTGTTTCCGAATAAGGTGGCACATATTAGGGAACATGTTTTATATTTTCCGCTGTCACTTTTCGTATAACAGAATCTAGACGTTTTTGTTGATCATTAAGTATTTTTTTTCCTGACAATGCCATATCATTAAAAAGGTTGATCCTCCTCAACTTTGCTTCTGCCAGCCTATGAAAAGTATCATCTAGACTTGGAAAGGTGTAAGAGTTTGTCTTAGTCGCTTATATAACGATCTGTAATAGACACAAAATCTTGTGGAGCCATCATTCTATTTTATAAGCACTATAGGAGAATATCATTGACTAACTGACAGTTATATTACATCTAGATCCTTAATATTCTTAAAAATATTTTCTACTTTCTCTTCTGATGCCAGTGACTGTGTTAAAGGTCGGGCTCTTGCCTGTGTCGATATGGTGACATGAAATATAATTTTTCTCCAAATAATTTGCCTCAGAGAAGAAACTAACAAAGAAACCTAAATGTTTTTCAACCATACGGTTACGCATTAAAATTGCTGTTGTCAGCATTTTCTGTTGTATATACCAGACATGCCATCAAACAAACAATACATTTTAATAGAACCAAAATATTGATTAACACTTTTAACTTACCTTGATTAAAAATAAGACCTGGGACGTAGATAACAAGTGGGATGTACAGCAACTGCGTTACGTTGTAAAGCAGCGACAGAAGGAAGCGAGTGTGTCGGTTAAAACGTAATTCCAAGTACTGAAAATAATATAATAGCGTCGTTTAACTTAATATTTATTTAAATTTACCGCTTATTAATTTCTTAAATTTTAGTGCAGCTTGACTCTATGGTAAGAGAGTAGGAAGGGGTGAGCCCATAGGTTCAGATTACATACGGCAAATGTAACAATGATGGAGAAGGAAGGAGAAGTTGAAGTTTGGGATATTTTTGTAAGCTCCTAATTTGAATTATTTCTATACGTTAAAGATATCAGAAAGTTAATTTTAATCAGGAATGGCACACGAGGGCATAAGGAACGCAAAATAGTACAGGGAAACTATAATTTTAAACATTCTCAAGTCACAATGTTGATTATATTTCGTGTTCCAAAATATGCTACTGTGATATAATAAAATAATTCAAAAGAAAACAATAAGATGTGTAAATTGCTAGTGATTATTACCACAGTTCTCTGTAACTTTGAAAGCTAGAACTACGAAACTGAAACATGATTATAGTTAAAACTTGAAGGAATAATTATACCTCAAATATAGACGTGAGTTTCAGGTTGTAGAAAACAGGCAGGTAAACGTAGCAGTTGATGACAGTTGCTATTGCAATACTGATTATCACAGCATAGTACTGAGTCCCATGCACGTATATTTCAGTTGGTATTCCAATCAAAGATATCCCCGATATCTGACTGCACAGAAGAAGAATTTTGGTTAGTGGTTTATACGAAGCAAGGAAGAAAATTTGACAATGTAAGTACATCTAAAATGTTAAGCGTGTGCTTAATTTTGCAGCAAAACCACCAAAGTATTCTAAAAGTTATATACCATCCCATACTCTCACTATTACATTGTTAAACATATTTTAACATTGATGCAACTTCTTGCTCGTAACATTAATTGGTAATAATATATCGTTACTCAGACTGTAAAGAGAAGAATCAATTTTATTACATCATTTCAATCATGATGCATATGTAGACAGTTGTAACACAAAATTTAAATTTGCTAGTTTCTTTAGTTAAATTAAATCGACCAGTATATGTTGACGAACTGTCAAAATGAGTCTTTGTAGGGATAAATGGTGAGCTGAAGTTGACAATTAACTATTTCCTATGATATATATGTGTAACTATCGCTAAAGTGTATTCTGAATGTAATGCTGGATCCTGTGATACTTTTGAAAAATAAAACAATATTGATACTTATGTGAAGATATGAAATGGAACTCTAAGGATTAGTATATTTTCAGACATTATGTACTTTTGATAAATACAATTTTTTTAACTAGCTGCATGTGTTGTATTTATTAGTCAATCCAATAACACATTATTAGTATGTCTCTTTTTATTACGCTTACCTAAATCCTACTCATATAACAATGATGGGGTAAGAAACTTCCACACGGGTAGAGTTGCAAAGGGTTACAAAAATAACTATGTTATCTTACATTATATGTATTAAATACAGTTTATTTAAAATAAAACATTACATAATTTTTCTTAATATCGTCACCTGCTGGGGTTGGATGTATATCTAATAATTTACTCTCTAATGGTAGTATAAAATTTCGTTCGTTAAACCCTTATTCCATACTATAAAGTTATTGCAGAGCCCCCTGTAAAGGTAGAGGGATCTGTACATGTATGAATAGGGACCGTAAAATTTCGCCGATTCAATGACCTGCATGCTAGAATCCATTGTCCTATGCATATTCACGCCCTGTCTATTCGTTCATTGTCTGTTGTTCCACTGAGTAGCAGCTAGTGGACAAATGGTCGGAGCTTGAGAATGCACAGAACAATGCATTCTAACACGAAGGTAATTGAATCTGCGAAATTTTCCGGCCTCTACTTATGAAGTATAATATTCAGAATGTCCAGAAAAATTGCATAGTGAGCACAATACGCGAATTCTTGGTTAAATGACGACACAGTGTGGCCACATAGCACTGTAGTTATTCTACTCTTACGCTCCACAAATATCTTATTTGTCTTACTTATACTTTTCTGACCTGCATATTATGGGTACAGGTTAAAACCCCGATCAGTCCGAATATGATTCTGCGTTTACATGACGAAACATATATAAAATATTACCTGGTTGTGGAACACAGTAGGGGACATTCTTAGTGCAGTGGTGTCACATTATGCATGTAAAATGTCCTGCAATATTTCGCCACAAACATTTTGTCTTAAATTCAGATCGCGTGCTGTACTTGTTATGCAATTGTTTCTAGACATCTGTGTAGTCGAATTTCATTTGAACTACACGAACGCTGTATTTGTGGTACAAAAAGATATCACCTTACTTAACAGTCTATGTGAACATGCCACTGTACCTGAAGACGAGCGAGACGGCTATGGGTAGCACCTTCATAGATCGACCTCCCAGAAGATAGTCAACCTTCGTGTCTTGCTTGCCACACACGCCAATCAGGCTGCCAACTACAGTTGACAGCGCCACAATCAAGCCGAAGGCACTGTAGTCTATCCATCCGAACTGGGTTGATACAGCAACCGTCGAGTTGGCCATAGTTCACTACTAAAAAAGTATGTTAATAATACATGCTCCCAATGATCTTAAATGTTTCGTGAATTGTTGTAACTGATAAACTATATTTCTTAGATGAATTTACTGTTCAGGAGTGGGATTCAATCGTACAGAAAATAATTACAACAGAAAATCTCCTGAATATTTTAGTTCGAGGGAAGCCTGTCTTTTTCTTCGAATAGAGAATTTAAGACATTGTGATGGCCCTACTCAACGCAAGAGGTTTTGATGTTAGTTTAGTTTGGTCCGAGAAAGTATTTAACTTGCAGGAAACAATATTTACTTAACAAAGGCCACAATCACACAGATTTTTCGTGTGTATCCACAACACATCGAATAATTTTCAAGTTGTATTCACCTTTATTTCGTGATATTACAGAGTGACTTGACTTTCTGACAGCTGAAGATTTCTTCAAACTCCCAAAATGATCTCTTATATGTCTATACCCAGAAACTGACAAACGTTAATAAAATATATTTTTTTTTTTATTTTTAGACATGTCATTATTGTTTCAATCTATGCAGCACATATTTATGGTTGAACGTTTGTACGATGATTACGTCTATAAATCGATAAAACTCAAGTAATGTCAAATTTACGTCATTTTGTGACGTTAATATTTAAATCATCAGTAAAGATGTACGTTAAATTATTTGTTAAATTACTACTTATTTCTTTATTTGCGCCCACATAGTATTATTAGGTAGGATATTTTGATTTTTAGTTATTTAGACTGCTCAGTAACGTAAAGGTAACGTTAGTGAGCAATAATATTGTTGTGGTGCAGTTGGTTTCATCATGACTGTTTATGTATCTATATCAAACACTCTCATCTACACTTAAATTCTCCGTTGAAATAAACCACACACGCATGGGGTTTAAGTCACAGATACTCTTAAGTTATTACCCTTAGTAAGCAAGAAGTTATATGTAATGCATAGTCAATATCACACTGTTTCATTATAATTTAAAATGAATTTTAATTTTAAGTTCGTCCTTAAATGACAATTCATTGATTTGTACATTTGCTACCAACAAACGTTTCTGTCACATATGCTCTCATACATGGTTTATAGCTCATACTTTTTGACACCAAGAATACTTTATTTGCTGAAAAATATTTAAACGTTAAAACAAATACTATGTTTTGTCGAAGCCATGAAAGTGCCAATAATCGGTGGAACATGTATAATTATTTTTACCTTCAGTGTCGCCGCATTCAGCAGATAATTTGGCTAATAGTATCAGATCGTCACGTAATTCTCGATGGTGTGTCTTCGTATAAGCGATTTCCAAACGTACTAGGCTACGAAAAGCTCCGAACATACTCCGCAACGTTGCATAGTTGTAAACAAGTCTGTTGTCACAACTGAACGCGTACTGTAAACATGCCAGAAAAGAACAATGCAAATCTGTGTCGCGATACTGGCCCTGTTTTCCAGCCTGCGTACTATTCTCATTGCAACGCATGAGTAAGCGACAAATATTATATTACTTCGTCAGGCTGGGATTCTTGACTAGTTTGGAAGAATTCCTTTTGGCTGTGTCCAAATAGATCGGTAGTTTTGTATTTATAATAGAAAAGTTTAAATCAATACATTCAATTTTTGTAGCTTAGTTTCTGTCCATTTCTGAGCAAGAAGTTCTTCCGTAAACTATTAGAAATTCTAGGCGTTGGTAGCATAGAACCAAAAATAAGAATAATAAAACTACAGACATTGATATTTGAATTTTATGGGTTTCAGTGATCTGACATTCTTCAGCAAATTTCCGAAATTCGTTTTTTGAAGGTCAGTTATATAAACAGAACTTTAATTTACTATGTGGTTTTATCGTCCCTTGGGTTACACACGAATGCAAATCTTACCAAATTTACAAAACTGAAACAAGAGTCGAAATATTCATCACGTACTGTTTTCTTAATATCAGTTTAAGTGTCAATCTATTAAACATATAACAGGAAACTTTTGGAATGACAGTAAATTTTTCGATTAAGAAGAAATGAAAGTACTGATATGATATCTCTATGATATCCATTTACTTATTTTTCGTTCAAAAAGTTCTTACTTTGGGAGAGGGTGAAAGTAGGGGTTGTAGTGTCAACCCATTTACTATTTTTGGTCTGGTGCCAAAAGCTCTGAGTACAAGAATAAACTCTTCCATTTGCACTGAGATGTGGCACGGCGTGATTCTCAGTCTGTAATGATTTCGCAAGCCTAATTACGTATTAGATAACATGTTTTCTCAAAAGGAAACGAGCGTTCGCATTCCGCCAATACAGATCTGTCAGCAAACCTGATAAACTTCGGTTTATCAATATGTAGGCTGGCATAGCGCAGATTTTACTCTTGGGAGTTTTAATTTACGTATCTGTGTTGTTATTGCAGGAAAATAATGATGAATGTATATTAAGCCTTCTTTAATAAAACTATAAAAACTCTGAACAGAAGATTAAACTTCAACTTACCTTTAATAAAGTCAATGTCAACCACTTTATCTCTTTCAGAGAAAAGTCATTACAAATGGAAATTAATTCAACATGTTGACGATTGTTTAATTGTCCATAACTATTACTAAAAAAATAAATGGAACGTTAGTTGCACCTTTGAGAGACCCAAGTTGTTCTAACGTACAACACACTGCGCGCCAAAGTCAGCATATGTTAGTAATTTATTTCGGTCCAAAATAGTCTTCTATGTTTTATTTGCTTAAGAAGGTAGTGACTTATTTTCAACGGCTCTTTTGCTTGAGTTCAAGAATAATAATCTTCTATATACATAAAACTGAACGCTGATTGACTGACCGACTGAAATATAAAACTGCAGCCCAAACCACTGGACCTAGAATGGTGAAAATTTTTGTGGGGGTTCCCCTCAGATCTTACCCGAGCATTAAGAAGGGATTTTTCGAAATTCGACCTCTAAGGAGGTGAAAAGTGATTATATGTATTTCCGTAGAAACATCGATAGAGCTCGAACCCGACGGCCTATCATTGTCATTTTTACTTTAGACACTCGTAAAAATACATATTGTACAATGTAAGGATTTTTCAAAATTCAACATTTATGGGGGTGAAAAGACCTTAAATTTGTTTCCAATTAACTATAGATATCTATCGAACCCTTCGGGATAGAGTGTTGGGATTTACTTCAAAATGTTGCTTATGTAAATACCCTAAAAGCAGTTTTAGGATTTTTTGAAATACGACCTCCAAACAGTAAAAACGGGCAAAATGTAATTTTTATGAATCATGTATATCACTGAAACACAATTGACTATCGTTGTCACTTTTACTTCAATTGTTTACATATACAAATGTATATGATAGGACTCCAAGTCGTTTCGAAATTCTTTAATTAAGTGAGTGAAAATACGTGAGGCTATGTTTTTGATTATTTCTCAATATCTGTCGAACCAATCGATATATCGAAGTGTTTTTCGCTTTAAATTGATGCTTTTGTAAATATCCTAAGTATCATTTAAATATATTTTTCGAATTTGGTCTTAAACTGGATAAAAAAGTGGTAGAATATGTTTTGGATTCACAATCGATAGATATCGATCTCATTGATTTTTATGTAGCAATGTGATTTTAGTAAAATAATGGTGCTTACTGAAATAAATGAAAAGCAATTTCACGAATTTTCAAAATTTGCCACCTATAGAGGTGAAAAGGGGTGAAAATTGGTGAAATGTGTTTTCAATTATTCGTCGATATATCTTGATCCCAGCGGACTATTGTAATGTATTTCACATTACCAAGACATCGATAAAGTATTCTACAGCGTTATTCAAGGTTTTTTTTTTTAACTCATTGTCCTAGGAGGTGAAAAGACCTGTAATGTGTTTTAGATAAATCCGCGATATCTATCGAACCGGTCAGGATATACCGTTAATTTTGGCTTCAGGATGATGAATATAGAAATGTTCGCAAAACGGTATTAAGAGTTTTCGAATTTCGCACTCTCAGTATTGAGCAGATGTCATGATGTGTTTTTAATGAATGATCGATTTTGATTCGACTTGCACTTCAATTGGATACTTACACGAATGTATAAGGTGTGAGATAAAAATATTTCTAAATTCGACACCCAAATGGGTCAGAAAGCACAAATTTTATTTTCCATCAACGCACGATATCTAACCAGTAGAGATATTGAGGTGTTGTTCGCGTCAGAGTAATGCTTAGGTAAGTACTTAAAATTGTATATCAAAATATTTGTACTTTATAAGAAAACATGTTTATTAAGAATAAAACTAAGTTTGTAAATTTTCAAGTCAGATGATCCTAAAAGCAAGTACCACCAGCGATAAATATATTATACAGGAGTTCCACTCTACAATATCCAATCGAGACGTGTTGTTGCACAACCATTGTGAGCCCTGGACACAAGTATTTTATTTTTTAAATTAAATTTTATTTTCATGAATTATTTCGTTGTAACGTGACGCAGTTGTTTGTTCTCACGTCTAAATTTTAGGAGGTTCTAGGCTCGAATTCCGTTAAAAGCTGCGTGTGAACGTTCAATTCTGACACACCAAAACTACAAGGCAGATAGAATTAGTGCATTTTACATGTAGTCTTTAAAAGGGGTAAAATTGCAGTTCGCATTCCACTTAGGTTTCTTTACAACACCAGCTGACTTATCGTCGGTATATTGCCAAACGTGATTAAGTCATACATTTTATTTTGTTTAAAAACACTATTAAATTGTAGATATTAACAGAAATGTGATAAGTTAGTTTACTGCGATACAACAGCACGAAACAACAAATAGACTTTAAACTTTGGCAATTGTCCGTGAACAACATATACATATTCTTAGCATTTTAATCATATTATCTAATTTAGACTTGGTCACTTTTGGCAGTAAACCGAGGAAGTATCATCTCACTTATCTCAAGTTTAGGGCACCAAATACGTTTCCGCGAAACCTTTACACACTAAAACATTGTAATGGCAATAAAGTTCAAGTGAATATTTAGAAAATATATAATTGAGGTCTCCGTCACCAATGGTTGTGCGCAGGATAAATCAGAGGTTTTCCATTCGATTAACCTCTTACCTTAGGTGTCTGTAATCATCCCACAACGTCAAATTAGCAGTGATATAAATAATGCCCAGGTGAAGTCGCTGTTAGAGGAAGGGACAAACTTAAGACTGTTTTTCGCGTGGACAGCTATAGCTACTTATCCTGCTGCAGAATTAGTTCAACTAGCCGCTTGGACATTATAACACTTGATGACTGAAGTACCAATCTGGTGTACAAAGAGGTTATTCAATTAAAGTAAATATTATTAGTTATGTATTATATTCGCGAGCAAAGCCGCGGGGGACTGCTAGTAAATAATAAATTTTAACAGATTTTTCTTTACGATTTTATTTTATTTAAGACTTCTCCGAACAAAAAGTTTTGATAGAAAACCGACACACGTAGCTGTATTATTAGTTATTTGAAATAATGTTTACGTTAGGAGAACTATATAATTTTTTCTAGTATAGTTGTAATAAATGTTTCCTCTGTCTATTTCGGTGTCTACAGCTTACTTATTAATGCTATATTTGGTGGTTATAAAACACAGTTAAATAAGGGAAATCTTTAAATAAACAGATATTTTAGTTAAAATTATTATTCCGTGGAATTTTACTTCAGCAAAAATAAAAATTATTGCATTACATTCAAATTAATTTAACTGTTATCACAGATATTTGTGTACATTACGCAATATTTTTAATGAGTTCATTAGATATAAAAAATAGTCTGACCTGCAAAGCTTAGTGCAAAGGTTTTTATGACTTTCTTAACGTAGAACAGTGCATACAGAAAGTCACTTACCTCGGCAAGATGAAACCCTCCTAGGAAGCTTTCCGTCACGTAATGCCTTTGTCTGTAGTACTCACATGTTGTTTAAAACTGTCTGACAATGCACTGCCAACAGGTTTTTTTGAGCAAATATTGCATTACACTTTCTGTGATGCAACGTTATTAATGTCTACAAGGATGTAAGTGTTTATCATTTACAATACGCTCTTTTTCTGCTGTAAATATCATGAGAATTATTAACCTTAAGAAATAATTTTGTTTGATTATTTTGATGACGTAACAATATGTAGCAGACATTTGAATCCACATTACATAACTTAAAGAGCTTGTAGTGCGTCAAAGACCAAAACGTTTTGCATTGGTGAGCAAATAACAGGACACAATGGGCGTCTTGCGACAATCAAGTGAGCCTTGTGCACGCTACAGGTTACTTTTCATGTAATTCACTTGTTGTTAGCGGTATGAATTCATTGGCTATAAATAATTTGTGACTAGTGAGCACTAAAAAATTAATCTTTGAAATATTAGCCATGGCCGTGTAGTGTATAATTAAACATTACCTATAGTTGCATTGCTGTATGGCAGCAAATTGCCGAACGTAGTTGTGTGTGTTTTCGTTGTTAATATTACATCACTGGCATAAAGCCAACTGGAATCGACATATTGGTAATTTACATAACTATTCAAAACATTTTCAATCAAATTGCATAGGTTACTACGGACTTCACGAATTCTATTATCAGCGCAAACATTAAGTGAAGTGTCCAGAGACGTTGGACATTTTCCGTCCTTAGCCATTACGCGCGCAATGATCCGAATTGTCTGAAAATATAAATTAAGCACGACTTTTACGAGTTCTCACTTCTTCCTGAAGAGCCTATAGATTATTTCACGTGTGGTTACGTGAACTGACTTTTGTGAGATCCGTGTGGGATCAGAGGAAGACTTGCTGGCACGTGTTATGCCTTGCGATCAATAGATGGCCTTAAGAGTTAGTTGACCTGGCGAAAATTTAAATTGTTTCCAATGAGTTTATCTGCGAATAGAAGGCACACTCCTAACCATGTTACCATGATTTTAAAAATGCCATCCGCTTATAAAAAACATGTTTTCCAAGCTGCTGAAAAGTGCTAAAATGACTTCTTTCAGGGTGCTGTAGCGGGGAAAAATGACACCGTAATCGGGAAACCAAATCATAGAAAGCTGCATTGGACTTTACCACATACTTTCTACAAATAAAATAATAGGGTCATTGCTTGAAGCCCCGTTAAAAAAACGGTTTCTACGAAAACGTTAAACGCTAGTCTAGTCCTTCGCGTCTGGAGGCAATAAGGTGTTTGACGGACGTATTAATTCGACTTACCGCCTTCCTCGTTTCCGTGCGTCGAACGTAAAAATAAATTCTAGCGTCCAGTAACTCTTAAAGGCACGGTCTACAGCAATTGTCATAATTTTTTATATTTGTACCAGAATTTTTTTCTTACTTACGGCACAAAATGTGAATAAATTTTGCTCTTATGAAATTGTTTTACCTCTCACAGTTTTCACGTAATGGCACGTTAAAGTCAAAATTTGCATGTTACTGTTTTAAGCACGTGCCTTAAACTTACTGTCATACCAAACTGAATCAATTCACAGCGGATAAAGATGTCACAGGCTACAGAATATGGCACAGAAAAACAAAGATATTTTTTTATTTTAATAAAAATGAAAAAATTTCAAATAATAATTAAAAAATGTATTTTTTTAAATACAAAAATATTTTATTTTGTGGTTCAACACAGGTTTACTTTTAGCCTGCAACATCTTCATTCGCTATGAATTTTTTAAGGTTGGTGTCAGCTGGTTTTAGTGTCGTTCTTAAAACGGTAGCATGCAAATTTTGACTTTAACTAGCCCTTACAAAGTAACTATACGAGATAAATACATTTCATAAGAACTAAATTTACTCATATTTTGTGTCTAAATAAAGTAAAAAGTATCTGGTACGAATGTAAAAATAAAAACACGGTGATGAAAATTGCTGTATACCGTACCGGATTTACATAACAAAAAAAAAAAAAAGTACGCAGTTACAAGGAGACTTAGAAGTAAGCAGCAGAGTCGCAAAAATTTTGCGCTCACAAACGCGAGGTACCAAACTACAAAGAATATGAACAAATTATTGAATTTTTTACGGTCTTGATTATACGAAAGGCTATTGTTAAATCATTTAGTGGAAATGAGGAAAGAATATTTGCTAGGCATGAAAATGATGCTCAGCTAGTACGTACAATCTAAAATTATAATTTTGTGTTAAAGTATATTTATTTTATGTTAAATACCCGATGTTTATAGTACTGTTGCGTGCCATGTACCTGGAGGCCAGTGGTCGGCGGCTGTTTCGTAACACCTTGAGGGCTGGCCGATGATTCAAAGCCCGGGTGGCTCATAGTGGGAAAACCGCCGAACCTACGTCATAGATACCTGTCCCAACTGCGTCTTAACCATTCGAGGGTGGTCTACGTGACTAAAAGCATATCCGAAACATGATGAAATATCTATTTTTAGACCCCTGTAATGCGGGGAACACCCGACTGTCTGGGCTAGTATAAAACCACAGAATCGGCACATTTGAGGAGAGTTCGCTATTGGTAGTGCTAGAGGAAGGTGCTACGCCTGTGGAGAGAGACTGGTGAAGACATCTTGGTGACGTCAAAGTCTACTGTGAGGCGGCAG
>PNEQ01002350.1:23153-47691 GCA_003012365.1 Medauroidea extradentata | reverse complement strand
CGGAACGAGCGACAAAGAAGTACAATCGGTCTTTGCGTTCGCCAGCGTTCGACATCCGTCTCTCTCCTACTTGAGTGAGCGATGCGTCTGCGTGGACAGCTGCTATACTATAGTACATTTACATGTTTTGATCGAGTATCAAGTGCAGACGTTGACACGTTCAACTATCGTCAGTAAACCGACTTTACAGACAACCAATTTTTTTTTTTTATAATTTTTTTTTGCATTTTTTTAGCTAAATAGCAGTTAACAAATCCTTGTCATGTAAGTTTTGTGAATAATAAATGAGAAGTAATATCCATTTTAGATACAGTCGCAAGTCGATGCACGTAGCGAAATTATTTATTATTTTTTTTTTTTAATAATGTAGTAACACTCTCCCTCTCGGCATCTCTCGCTCACTCTGAAACGAATTGGGACATCTACCATTTGCTCTGCCTTCGATGCCGAGGCAATCAATACGGCTGCCACACAGTAAACAACAGAGTCAGCAGCGAGGGAATATTGTCGTTCACTCTCGTTCGCTCTCCTGTTGCACACTCTCCCTTTGAGTTGGGACGGTAGAAAACACTCTCTGTGACGCCAAGAGTGGGCGAGAGAGTACTCTTTCAGCGAGTTGAGACACAACCTAACTTTGAAATTTGCAGTTTTTGTCTAAGTCCGACTCCTGTGTTACACGTCTTTGCCACGATATGTGTTTATGTAGAATTAGCGTTCCAAGCGTTAACTCTTGAAAGTAGCGGTAATACGTTGCAGAACTGTTCTTTAGGCAGCAAATTGCAAATTCAGTAGTAGAAAAACCATCATGCATATAACACCTGTTTTCGCGACGATAGTTGTGCGTATTCAGGAAGAATTTGACGGTGTGCAGTACAAACAATACTTGCAAATAAAAGTGCTTCACTGCATGCTAGTGGCGTATGTATTAGGTTTTTTATAGATTATTTTTAATTTGGAACTCTTGTGGAATATAATTTTTGGTTGAATTATGCTGATTGATACATAGGTGCGATCACACTACGCGTACAACGTGTGTGGAGATGTGTAGACTCATGTACCTCGAAAAAAGGGGACAAATTCATTATTTACAGATTCTAGCGAAGGATTTGTAACCGCCATTGAGTTGCACTTTAAATTGGTGCTAGGACGAATTAAAATAGCTTTTGTTATTGTGTATTTACATGGTTATGAATATTTTGCATTCGCGGTTTCCCAGATTTTAACATCACTTTACCACTATAGACTTTTTATAATGAAAGGCATTTTTATTGCTGACGGCTGTTTATTTTGGTTATATTTCACTGTAATTACTCTAAATAGCAGCTGGTCATTATGATTAATTTATGTATTTTTACCCCACAATCTTCCTGATCGTCATAGCCCTCCCCTCTCCCGAGTTTTTATAAAGTAGGTTTTTCAGGTACTTGTGCATTGTTTTATTCTATTTGTGTAAAATTAATCGTAAATAGTGCATTTCAGGTACTTATTATAATTATTTTTTCACATATTTTTACCCCACAATTTCCCTGATCATAACCCTCAACACTAGCGATATGGTAGAATGTAGGCATAATTATTAATCGTGACTACTAATTTCTGATATTATTCAATGAAATTAATATAAATAGTATATTTCTGCAGTTTTTTGTTAGTTTTCGCATGAGTAGTGTTTCTTGATATTTACCGTCGCCTACCTACCAATGTATTTTTTGCATGGAGGTAGGAGTATACAGGAGATGGCATGTTGGAACTTCCTTGAAGTAGACATATATATATATATATATATATATATATATATATATATATGCCAGTTTTGTGCGAACAATACCTTATTTTTGGCAAACACAGCAACGAGTAGATTGAGTAAGGTTTTCGTAAACGCCTCGTATGGTATTTATACTGTAGAATGAACAGATTTAAATGAAATCAGTAACGTGCATTGAATTCGGGTGTAAAGAGAGAATAGGTACAAGACATACATCTGCTACTGTTACATGTCATGAGTAAAAAGGACATGTTTTATATTTGCATAGTGTAATTTATGTGGTTAAACAATTGTTTATGTAAACGCGAACTAACCTGAAAATACAGCCACATATATTGTTTATTTACGCATATGTATGTCACTGACGATGTGCAACTGCTTTGTAATAGCCATAAAACAAACAAATTTGTAAACAAAATGTTAAATAAATAGTAAAAATAGCATAAAAGTTAGTTTACAATGGTGTCCATGCACAAACAGTTGGCGATGTTGGTACTCACAGAAATGTGTATCAAAATGCAAGCATATAGGCCTAGTTGAGTTTTAGTATTATTTCAAAATTTTATTCCCCAAACAACGCAGACTGCGATAAACACGACACATCTGCTTTTCGATAAATCATTTTAACCCTATTGCTCTTCGAACTTCGAGTAAAATACATTGGCTTTTATGGCGGAAACAATGTTATCGTCTAAAGCGACCACTTGTATGTAAACGTTCAAGCAACAAGGGCACAAATACACTGACTTCATTGTCTGGGCAGTATACGGCATGGCCACCCCCTGGTATTTTGCTTGACCCCCTTGTTGTTTGGCTGCTGTTCACCAAGTTACCGCACAACAGTGCATCTCTGGCGCTGCAGTCAGGCCTGTCGGGTTCAAACTTCACCCACTTTTTTCTATTGTTAACATTATAAAGTAAATAAGGACTGGTGGAGCCATGTTTTAAAATTGTGAGCGAAGGAAGTATTTCATAAATTGATAAAAAAATACGATTAGCTACATTGTTTATCTTAGTGGAAGGGAAGTGGGGGGAGTTTGAGTTCGACCGCCCTAATTGCAGTGCCTAAGACATATAGCATTATCGTGAACTTCGCGAACTACAGTAAAAAAACAAGGGGTCAAGTTTCCAGGCGAGTGTCCAGACCAGTTCTTCTTCGGTCGTGAACTGGACCTGTTCTTCTACGACCATTGACCATACTAAACTGCAGTCTAACCAAACTTATACGAAGTCCGATACCAATGACAGTAACAAAAAAAAAAGGCTTTCGATAAAAATCATCTCTTGCAGCATCTGTTACTGATGATTTATTCTGTGGTAGCATGTTGGCAGGCGACAACCTTTGTAAAAATTATGGCAGAATTTGCAGAAACATTATATTTCAGTCCTCGACATGCAGACATGTGTAATTAGACCAGTGTAATATAGACATATAGCATTACAATTATTTACTAGCAATGTATACTGTATAAAAATGCTATACCTAACCCCCCAAAATTCATACATAACAATCTATCGCAAAATGAAAACAAAGTTCCCTGACACATAACCACTGTGTTTGCATTAGTTGAGAGTTAACTTACTATGCAACTATATTAAAAATGTTAAAAACGAATATGTTTAGAAGGCTTAGTGCAAAATTATTATGTAATTTATTCCATATCTGAATTGTGTTCTCTGGCGACGTTTTTACTTGATAAACTTCTCCAGAGAACTCGCCCAACAAAAATGTATTCCGACATCGTATTTCTTCGTGAAAATACACTCAAACCCTTCAAAAATACATTTTACATAAAAATGTAGAAGTCTGTGTTTGTTTACTTTTTATGTGCACTTTCCTGTTTATCGCCAGCTGGCAGCTATCTCAAGCAGGGCAGACCTGAGCAGATCCGGCGACAAGATGGAGTTGAATATAGAGATCTCATGGGCCGGTAGACTTTTACCTCACGAGGTTCTTGTACGATTTTAGAATAATGCCTACTCTGTTAAGTAGACTGAATATAGTTTTCATAAGTGCCTTTGGTGTGCTTGGTTTTTATTATGGAATACACATTTTTGGTTTAGAATTATTTTTTACTAACTGTACATTGCAATATGGTGGAGTATTTCCTATGACGAGTCAACTCTTCTTCCAAAACAAAAAACGCAAGTTTCGTAATCCGGTTTGTAATGAAGTGTGAGAAGAAGGTGCTAAATTAAATTATGTTGAAAATAATTTTAAGTAAATTTATATATTTGTCTTTCCTTCAAAAACACAGTATAAATTCCATGCAGTTTTAGAATTACACGATTTTTTGGTGTCCTCAGTATTATTAGTGATGTGTGCCACCATACTGAATGCATTTGCTTAGTGGGCATAGCCCCTAGAACTCCCTGAGGAAGACAATTGAGAGTGGAGCAGTGACATTGTCTTGAATCATGAGCATGAGCTCAGCCGATAGCGAGTTGAGGCACTTGTAGAGAGAGCGGAACTCTGCTCTGGTGACCGGGTAGTGCTCTGACTCGGAGGCGATGGCCCTCGGCACACGGAAGGCTACTTTGAGAAACATGTGAAGCGGACCACTGTCGGCAGCTGTAAGGATGCCGGCAAGCTGGCGCGAGAAGCGAGCCCACTCTGCCCAGTCATTCAGTACCTGCATCAGCCATCAACATACTACAAGAACTGTTGTTTAGAATGATGTCAGTTCATATCCAGCCAAACTATAATACACTTTTAGTATCCAACTTGTTTTCTATAGCTAATTCAAGTTAGTAAAAGTTAAATATCCATAAGGAATACAAACAAGGAGATGGTCAGTTTGAACCCAGCCTCCTTCAACTTGGTGAAGACCTGCTGTAAATTGTCCAAATGCTCTGACTCTGTAGCACCCGTTACTACAATGTAATAAAAAAATGACACCGTCCCCTTACACCCCAACAAGACCTTCTCAATGGTTCTCTGAAATATGGAACATGTCGGTTTCACTCTAAAAGGCAACCTATTAACAACCAAAATACCCTTGTACGTGCGCCACGCTAACAGTTTACCCGTCTCCTCTGTCACACACAACTGGCTATATGCATTAGATAAATCGATTTTTGAAAAATGTACCTCCCCTTGTAATGCCACAAACAGTTCCTCCACCCTAGGTATATGGTGATTCACATCCTCAATTACCTTCTTCACTATTATATTATAATCTGCACCCAATCTCATATTAACCTTTGTCTTAATCACTGGTACAACTAGCATGCCTACCCTACTAATCATCTTCTCAACTACTAACCTACCAAGTTCCTAATTCACCTTTTCCTGTAAGGCAAATGGAACCGTTCTTGGCTTACAATTTACTGGCCAAGTTTCCGTTGCCACCTTCAATCCTACTTTACCATACTTGCAAGTGCCCTGTTTCCCATCAAACAACTCTTAGAATTCCTCTACCAACCTCGAACTCAATTGCATGTGGGGATATCTGACCTCATTACAACTAGATACCTCTATCAACTTTAGAGAGGTGATCAGGTCCTTTCTCACCAGAGGCACACACCTTGTCTCTAACACCAGCAATCTGCCCTGTACCATTACATTGTGTACTGACATCTATTTCTCCCACCGGTTTCAGCATTTCACCACCATACAACTTCAATAGCACTGTGGTTGGTTTCAGCTTACAGTGACTAATAACATCCTTATACATAGAAAAAAGGTAATAACAAAATAGCAGCGCCAGTATCCAACTCCATTTCAATTGCCCTTGCATTAACCACAACTTGAACAAACATGGGCTCACCTGACCATGCGATGTCATGACTACAAATTTCCTCAACGTCCACAACATTCACGCCCTCGCTTTTACTTACCTTGGCTAGAAGACCAACTTTAAACACTTGTTACATTGAAACGTCCTGTACTTGCAGGTTTTGATTGATGATTTGGATTTCCATAAGCGTAACAGCACTGCACTGTTCCAGTGTGGTGTTGTTTTCTGGTAGCCCTCAGCTTGGAATTGGTACTACCCAACGTCATCTTGCCAAATGATTTCTCCTCCTTCTTGTCCTGGTAAGAAAGGTAATCCATGTGGTAAAAGCATTCACCTGCAGCATTGTTCTTAGTGCTTCCCATATGGAACATTCCTTCTTCATAGCTATGTTTAGCAACTCGTTCAGGCTCCTCGCTGGTCCCTCCTCGCATAGCAGCTCCAAAACCTTACCAGAGAGCATTTCCACTACAAAACAGTCCTTCACAAATTCATCCAGCAATGCTCCGAACTCACATAATATTGCTGCATTTCTGAAACTCGCATACCATGTAATTAACATTTTCTTCAGTCTGTTGCCTAAGGTTATGGAACTTCATGAACTACCGAAATACAGCCTTTTCAATATTTCCACGAGCTCCTCGTACGGTTTGTCCTTTGGTAGAACCGGATCACCCTGATCATACAATATTTTACATGCCTTTGAACCAAGTACTGTCAATAACACTGGTACCTTGTCTGCATCATACACATGGTTAGCTGCAAAATACTGTTCTAGTCGT
This sequence comes from Medauroidea extradentata, assembly GCA_003012365.1. Taxonomy (NCBI): domain Eukaryota; kingdom Metazoa; phylum Arthropoda; class Insecta; order Phasmatodea; family Phasmatidae; genus Medauroidea; species Medauroidea extradentata. Next base: position 41,407 of record PNEQ01002350.1, on the reverse strand, counting down.
TCACAGTAAATCGCTCCGTCCTGCATCACATCATAGTTTTCCACCTAACCTATAACCCGCAATTGTCCGCGTGCCTTGTTCTATTCCCCTGCATCTGCACCCGACGCCGAATCCGGCTAGCTTCCTGGCAATCCGGAATTTATCTTGCCATTATTATCATCAACCAAGCAGCCAATCGCACCGGGTAATCTATTATCCACTTTACCTCGTCGCCATCTCTGATGTATCCAATAACACCACATTCCTACTGGATAACAACCACTTTAATTACGTTTCCCTTTACAAACATACGACATAACAACGATAGCACTTTCCAACAACATCGAACATCCGCAATAGAACTCATACACGTCATTTCCAATCTCAGTACACGACACCTGTGACATCAGAACAGATTGCATGCTGGGAGAATCAGCTGTTTTTGCACATTCAACCGCACGTTTGCCAAAAGGCTGAATGTGTTAGCATGTTTATTACATGATTTATACAGAACCATGTAAAACATTGATTTATATTTAACGTGATATAGTAGGACCAACAACCGTTCTTTGAAGGAATACAAAGTTTCATAATGTCGAATGATTTTAAAATATAAATAATCGCATCCGAAAGTCCGTCACTTGACTTTCATGCTTGCTGTATTTTATTTCTGTCTGTTTTATTATGTATTTAATAATTTAAACAAGTGTGCACAGTTTTTTGTTGAATTGTAGTATTTCAAAAGCAGTCTATAGTGCAAATCACTTACTATCACAAGGTCATTTGTAGGCCTAAGCCTACTTCATTTAGTCTCACATTGGAATAGGCTTACAAGTAAGTTTATCTTTTTTAACAAATTCAAGGATTCTAAAGAAACCACAGGCCCGTTTATGAAATTAATAATTGTATTATGTTAGAATCTTATATTTGTACAAGTCAATGTACACATTTAATTTTACTTTTCTGTCATCTTAGATTATAACTGCAAGTGAATGGGTATATGTAGGCCTACCTAGTGGTTTATGTTACCACTTGTAAGTAAATAAGAGATAACATTCCAAAGTCACTTACGAACAAATTTAGATAGAGATGTTGTTAGATTATACACTGTCATGGTTTTATGCAAAAAAAAATGTTTTTTGGCCTCCTTGTTGAGGTAACTGCGAGACAAATTTGAGGTTTTACCATGCAGAACTAACCTAAGACAATTGGGGGGAAATTAATTTTTAAAATGAAAATAAGTAGTGCATTATATTGATATTATGTTTGATTGGCTAAGTATTACAGTGTTTATGTACTGGTCGTACGTTCGTGTGGGTATATACATTTTTACTAGCCTAAAGTAAAATTTGGTTTCGTCGATAAAGATTGGCCTAAGTTTTTTGTTAATTTCTCGGAAATGTGTGTTAATAACATATGTCCATGCGAATTAATCCAGAGTGTTTAAGGAGTGTTACAGTTCAATGAAACTAGTGCTATCAAACATCAAATCATATTGTTGGAGTTTTTTTTTTTTTTGGTATACTGTTAACCATGCTCCCTTATGCATATAGGCCTACTTCGTTTTTCTGTAGCTTACACATGCCAACATTAATTTCCAGGCATTACATTTGTTTTAGGAAAGTGGTCAATGTGTCAACAATATGTTACAACATAAATTAATAATATACAAGTGTAGGCTGATGAAGCAAGATTATCGCAGTATGGAAACTTGAATTGTGATGGCTTGTCGGGAGAAGGTTCATTGTAAGCCTACTTATTTTTAAACAATGTTTCTATTGATTTGTTGTGTATATTACAGAAGAAAATAACAACCAACCTTGGCCTACTGGAAATACTGCCTGGTACAATATTTGTGTGTGTTTATTATAAGAAATATGCAGCCAAATTATCGTCTCTTGTTAACAGTGACACAACTGATTTAGCTCCATCGTTGTTTATTATTCAAAATAATCTAAAAGCCTTATTATTTTCTACTTCATAAATATATTGTTAAAGACTACACCCGTAGTGCATTTTTTACACATTATTTTATTTATATTTAAATAGAATATTAGTTATAGTAGTTGACGAGAGGCCAACAGTTGAAATTTCGAACGCGAGGAAACTTTCCGGTGAAATTTCAATAACCTAAAACATGAAATTTTGTCTGACCTACCCTTTATCTCACGTAAATTTCATTTACTAGGGCTGCCAAACATGGGAATATTATTATTTGGAAATTTTTTAAGCCACACCATACCCAAAGTAACTTTCTATTATGCTAACTGCATGTTTAATCAGTCAATATTTGTATCTAATTGGTTCATTAGGCACTAATGTAAATTTAGATTATTCTTCAAACCTGTTTAAAATAAAAATATATGGCGAAAGTAACTCCAAAATTAGGAAAGTAATCACACTTTAAATTATTTTCAAACTATGCCCTCCATCCCCAATGCCAAATGTTTCATTCTTCACTACTGAACTTTCAAGAAACATGAAACAATTTGAACAAATAGCAATCGGTACATATTTCTAACAGCATGGTATAGTTTCTGTTTCGATCATCGACGACCTTTCAAAACACAAGACATGGATCCAGCGATGAGTTATATTGGCTAGGGAATGAGGCGACGAATTACAAAAATATCAACAAAGAGTAATATCACTGACGAGCCGGTACATTTTTTTCTATAATTCAACCGATGTTATTTCAAAATGGTTCATCACCAACTCTAAATATCTTTCTTTACATTGTACATATTTGGGAGCGGTGGTTAAAAGATGGGGTGATCATCTCTAACACCCTTCCAAACCTGGGATGTATTGGGAAGTGTTAACATTATTGGAGATAGATGACAGTACTTGCTTGATGGAGAGTTGTTGATTTAATGTGGTGTTTCACTTGAGTTTTCTGAGCAAAGAGACACTTCTTATTTTACTCCATTCCCAGTACATTTGAACCACCCTTGAGGAACCTGGGACATGTTGGCATGCTCTTAAGCATGGCCCAACCAGCGACATAAATTATAGTGCACACTTGTCAATTTTAACACCTAATCAAGGAAACTTTTGATTCACCAGTTACAGAGTGCTGAGATAGGACAGAAGGATATTGCACTAGTGGGAAATGTTTGACTCTAACTAGATAATAGGCTGTGTTTACAGTACCTGAGGTTCAACCTGTGGTGACCAGTCAGGTTGTGGGATGTTGTACAGCTTTCCCAGCAGCTGCTCCATCAGGTAAGCATCGCGCACCTTTAGTAGCGATGCTAGCTGCTCCAGTATCTCCCGCATCGCTGTCGAGTTGTCCAACGAGTCAAAGAGATGGTGGGTGAAGTTGGCAACCATATCACGAGCATGTTCGTTCCTCTCGTACGTATTGCTCTCTGGTAGTGCATCGTACACACCAAATCTGCATAGCACACAGATTTTCCTACACTGTTACGAAATACATACATGACGATTAATTTAAAAAACTTTGACAATCATGTACACTTGTATGTGTGGAGGATCTTCCGCTGGTACAGCATGTTACTGTGACAGTTTATGTTGCCAAATCTAACCTGAAGGCATGTTCCTCGGCCAGTTCTAACACGTTCCGCACATCACTTATTTGTGCAGGGCTGAGGCCAAGAGGAGAGTTACGGTCGTGCCGGCCACCCAATAGATCGGCCAAACTGAAAGTCAGCTTGCTCATGACGAAGGAGATGTGGTTTCTGGGGTGGAAGAACTGCGAAAGCCCACTAGACGACTCAGTCATGTACTCCACGACCCGGCTGGCCACAGAGAGGAATGCCACCTCGGCGAGGTACGGCTGCTGTCTCAACCACTTGAAATGCTGCGACAACAGCACTGCCAACTCTTTGCTGTTGTCCAGTACCCTACACAACATTCTCCCGAACAATGATATATTTCACTGCTATCATATTTGAATCGGTCATTTGAGAAACAACATAAGTCAAAATTGTCCACTTTTCAGGGAGTGAAAAAACACAGTAATTCTGAAAGTTACGTATGAAAAATTTGCGAAAAATTACTGAAAATACTTTATAACAAAACTTTTATTATAGTTGTAATGAAAATTGTTTCTGTGATGTTATATAAGAACAATGCTCATTTCAAATATTTGACTTACGTTGTTTCACAAGTAAACAGCTGTGTTTGAAGCTTTAAATTGATAGAGTTGGACCTATAAATTGTTACAAGCATTACTCAGCAAATTCTGTATTGTTATTTATATGATAGATGCAATTAAATGTGATTCTGTTTTTTATTGTACGAACGGCAGCAAATTTGAAATGTTGACTTAGTTGTTTCACAAGTTAATGGGTGATTGCATCATAAAATGATAGCAATTAAGATGCAGCATTGAATTTTGTATATCCCTACAATATATGTTGATAATATCTTTATTTATAAGTTAACATATTATGTCCCATAAAAACAATTTGCATAATATAAATTGCTACAAAATATGAAAATAACACTTCTTTCTGTAATCTAATACATCATGTTCCACAACACACTTAAAAAAAAAAACACAGCAGTTTTTCTAAGCACACATTTCTTTGTAAGACTTAAAAATAATGTTCTTCTTGTCTTATAATAATTTCTGTTTTTTTTTTTTTTTTTTTTTCAGTGCAACATATCGTGCTCTGTACAAGAGTTTGAACGAATAGTTGGCCAAGCAAAAACCTCATTGCACAATACGAAATGTATGTAGGTCACACAACACCAGTCAGTGATATGAGAATACTAGAGAAAGACCGTGGGTCAGTGACTGACGGTGTTTCTCAAATGAACTCACAGTTCTGCGCCTTGCTGTACTCACAAATAACGACTGACTTACGTGGTTTCAACAGTACAATGTATGTTTACCTCTGCAGAAAATTATACTACATATAACTCATTTTGGCAGAAAATTTACTTATGTTGTTTCTCAAATGACCGATTCAAATGTTTTCGTGATCTCGCCTCTAAATGCTCTTTCACATCATCACTGCCTATATTATATGCGAGTGACAGATATTTTATAGTTCTGAAATTTTGGTTTTGTTAAAATGCTTTATTAACTTACTAGCCTTGTGCTTGATGGGACTTCCTATCGGCAGCATCTTAGAATATTAGGAAACATCCGCCTTTTCTCAAATATTAAGTGTTATAGAGTAAACAGCTCTGCACAATCTCTTTAAATCGAATCTTAGAGTTTTATTACCTAGATGTGTTTCAACATATTTTTTATGTTTTAATAATTTTTGTATTTGTACGAGATATGGTTTCTTGTGTAGACATACAATGCGACTACTTTTCAAAGTAATAAAAATGTTCTAACGTTCACCGTTTTAGTGTAGTGCCATATCAAAAGCCAAATTTGAAAAAAAAAAAGTTTTATAGAAGAAATTAAATAATTCATACTGAAAGACAGTGTCATGGGCTACATCAAGACATTTATAAAATCACTTCATTTAAATGTTTCGTATTTTAAAACAATTGCAGAAAATTAGCAATTTTTTATTTTAAATTTAGTAAATTTTAAAACATACAAAAATACTCAATGCTGTTTTTACACATGTCTAGATGTAGCGCATGACACTGTTTTTCACTCCTAACTTTTTCATTTTTTTTTTTTCGTATAAAATAATTTTATGGAAATTTTTGCTTTGACGGGCTGTTATACAAAAACTTTGAAAGCTAGAAAATTTACATTACTGTAAAAATCAGCCACAATGTATGTCAATATAATAACTATACCTTGTACATACATAAAAATTATTAAAATAATTAAAATTTTGCAGGGAGTCCCCCTTAATGATTACTCTCATGTTCAGGCAGAGGCTCACTCCGTAATGTGCTGCCCCACATCTAGCACAGCTTGTGCCACCCTCGGGCTGGCAGGTATGTGCTCTACGCCCAGATGCGCTATCAACAAGCCGCTGGGATCGTAGCGCACTGCTTCCAGGCCGTCCATAATGAGCCCCACAGCGTTCGGGTCGTTGTAGAACTGCTGCCAGGCCAGCCGTACGGCGCGAACGTCATCCACGTTCAGCCGCAGCGAGAAGCCTGCGCCTGTCGCCAGAAGCGCTGCGATCGCAAGCCAGCCTCTCATCCCGCGTGCGTGTGGCAGTATGGCTGTCGCTTGCTCTCCCGCGTGCATTATATCTGCTCTCGTCGTCCGCTGTCCGCACACTGCTCGTACTAACATTTAATCGGAGTCTCCCTAGCTATGTTGTTCAACCAAAGACGTTATAAAAGAAATAGAATATTCAGCGGCGTCATTTCAGGTTTTTCTAGGGGGGGGGGGGGCAAGATTTTGTTTTCCGGCGACAGTGACCTTGTTGCACCTTTTTTATTAATTAAGCATGTATAAATTAGATGCTTTAATAATAAAACTTAAGTTTTATGTGCTTAAGTTAGCGTTATTTAAATTTAAAAATAGAAACAATATATTTATACACATGAAATTCCAAATCCAGGGGGGGTGGGCATTTGCGCCCCCCCCCCCTCTGTAGCCCAAATGACGCCCCTGAGAATATTATGCTGCTCGTTTGGTACATGGCCAAATTGAACGCTGACATATTGCAGCCGAATATAGGGAATTGTTTACTTTAGCTTGGATGGGGAGACGATTTATTTTTAAATAAAAAAACATTGGTATAGGACATCGCATGTTATGATATGGCGCCGTTCAATTTGGTAACACATAGAGATAGACCGTCAGCATTGGTCTCGCAGCTCTTATGTTCAACACGGTATTATTCCCCACTAACATTTTGTCGGAGGAGTCACGCTAGCTAAATTGGTCTTAATTAAGGGAGAGGGGTCGGCCATGGCCTTTGTTAAGGAACCATCCCAGCATTCGTCTAGTGTGATTTCGGAAAACACATTGGAAAACCGAAATCAGGATGGTCGGAGCCGGGTATCGAAATTGGGTCCTCCCGATTGCGATGCGAGTGTTTTACCACTGCTGCACCACGCTCGCTTATCAAACAAAAGAGAGAATACTGATGTTCTGCCGTGATGTAAACTTAAGCGTGTCACTTATTTCCGCTACTCCTTTGATAATTATATCTTAAGCCTAAACGAGAGCACATATAAAACGGTAAGTTTACCAGAATTATTTAAAAATTTTACTGTATATTATGTAGTTTTCCAATACCTACTTAAACATAAAGTTGGAGGTATGTAATTACAAATTTTCGTCAGTCAAAAACTTACCGAAACCGTATAAATTTTTTTGTCAGAAACAAATTAGACAACCTTATAAGCAAACTGTATGAGAGTTTTATTTTTTTTTCTCTGATTTAGGATTTTAAAAATAGTTGTCATACAAGTACTTACAGGTTATAAAATATGATAATTCGGCACAGGTAGGCCTATCGGTAAAACTCTTCCAAATTCACATTAATATTCGGTATGATAAGGCACTAAAGCGCTAACTGCCAATTAACTACGGCTGTGAGGGATGTGCAAAACCGTTTATTGTGAGTAGTGTATGGTATGTGTGTGTGTGTATATATATATATAAATAAATAAATAAATATATATATATATATATATATATATATATATATATATATATATATATATATATATATATATACATACACGCACGCGGGAAAAAAATAATTCGAACATTTTTAGGTTAGAGGACTGTTGTAGCAGACTACGTTGCGCCTGTCACAGGTGACAAAGCGAACAGCAATGAACATTCCAGACCTCGCTGTAAAATGAACGTGGTACATAAACTAACGTTGAAAACACCCTTTGAAAACTTCAGGTTTTAGAACGGCAATATAAGGAAAAATTTCAATTCTAGTTAACAGGTTTTTCCAACATAATAAGCAAATGTTTCGCCATAGTGGTGCAGTCGCAAGCACGACCACAGAGGAACTAAGACCGTGGTCACAAGTATGGAAACTGCAGCATCGTAGTTTCGCACACATACCCCTGTACGCTGGCCAGTTTTACAACTCCCTACCTCACAAGGTCATCCTTCTCCCACCCCTGCTTGAAGCGCGCTACTAGCATTGTGCCCTTTCCCCTCTTCCGTTGCACACTCGTCGTGGTCGAGTAATACAATAGGGTACGGCAGCCTCAAATGTTTATTTTCCACAGCTATGTTGCAGGGATTCGAAATTGTGTACTAAATTTCGAAGTGTCATTTAAATCCGCTAAAAATGTTACGAAGTCAGGCACATTAGGGGCACCGCATACCTGCGAGTTAGAGGCTCAGAAGCTACGGAGCTATAAGGGCGATATTGAAGCGCGTCAAATGTCACATCGCTTCAACGAGCCAAGAGCTGAACTACCGTTCAATGTTCCCGCCGACCCGTCTTTACTGCGTGACTTTGAGAGGTGATCATATATATAATTTTACTGGTGGAAAGTCTTCAGTAAAGTGTAGTACAAGATTCTGAGTTTCAAGTATATCAGATTAGTACATTTTGAAGTACGGCAGTCTGTAAAGGCCATTTTTTTTAGCTATGTCGGACGGCTTATTAGAAACCATGTTTTTAAAGAGAATTGTGTCTTAACAGCGATATGCCATTCCGTCCTTGTCCGAAGTGTTTTCCTTTTCGCACATTGGCACAAAGGTCAAATATGGAATAGCTGTGTAAAAAAAACTATTTACGAACACACTGCAGCCCGTCATTTGATGCACGCTTCAAGGTCGACCTTACTGCTCCATCGCTTTTGAGCCTTTCACGCGCGGGTAGGCGGCGCCCTTAAGAGGAGTGTGTACTGGCTTCATATCTCCACGTTTGACACACAGGAACAGCGCAGCGATAAGAGCCAGTGTCCCACGCTTGACGAGAAGCATATCGCCTCTATTCGCAGCGCGCCAAACTGGCGTGCAAGGTTTCCGTTGTAGTCTTTTTACTATGGGACTTTAAGCGGTGGCCCCAACATTTTATTTTTGAATAGTATGAAGTAAAGACCAGCGCATGCCTGTCGTTTTGCACTTTACGAATTCAGGCAATATTTTCGGAGTTACAGCAGCCTAAAATCCCGATTTTTGCAATTTTGAGAGGCCCGAAAATCATGTTTCTAACAAGCGTGCTTAATTTTTGAAAAAATAGAAGCATGGTTTCAAGTGTGTGTTCTTTTCGTAGGTAAACATAATATAAATAACTTTTGCGGTTTCGCGTAAAAATGTATGCGCGTGACACGCTGCAAAGCCGTCCATGCGCCAGTCGAGGACTTCTCTTAAGAACTCATTAAAATCGCCCCAATTAATGACAACATCAAACAACGATAGCAATATTCAGCAAACATTTAATTTATGATGAGACTTTTCGTATTATGAGGTCTGTATCTGAAGCAAATATCCTTATAGGAAAAACCACACTTAAGTTACATTCGAAATACTCGAACCCATATGACTTGAACACGAGACACGGATTTTGCCGCATGAACAGCCCAGTTGGTTATTTGAAGCTTTCGAACGCCACGTAAATTCTTACTATCCAAAAACAAAAATTTCAGTGCCTCAGCTCTGAACGAGTTTCAAAGCGATTTTGAAGGTTTTATTTTTTCCTACAAAAGGCGAGTTTACTAGATACAGAATGTTAACAAACATCTGCTTCTGAGTACTCTGATATAGCATTGCCGTAAAGATGAACTAACTGGACAGACAGCAAATAAAACCAAGTTGAGAGAATTTGTGGTAACAAGTCACTTCGGTTACTGTTAACGTGTAAAAGAACGAACAATGGATATGGCAATGAATGAACACTGAATAAGGCAGAGAATAAAAATTCCTATAGCTCATCTGGCATAATTTAATGGCGAACTTATCTGCTGAACTATACCAGAATATCTGATAAGTAGATCCACGAGTTTGTTGCAAAAATATTTGTGCAGCAACTGGTTTCAATTCCTTCTGCGCTCGTCTGCAGATCTGATTCGTGGTGAGTGATCGGTAGGGACCCTGGTTTTTCGCGAAAAGAATTTTGCCCCACTTTGTTTCGTTGCCTTACGTGCACATCTGCAGTTCTGCTTCGTGGTCAGTGATTGGATATCTTAACTGTCACGAACCTTGGGATTCTACTGGCAAATCACAGACGTGTGGTGTTGCAGAAACGGTATTGGAATTGACTCAGTCAAATGATAGGCATAGACACGCTGCCAATAACCATGAAGCAGAATTGCAGATGTGCATGTAAGTCACATAAACAAACTGGGGCAAAATTCTTTTCGTAAAAAAAAAGGGGGGGGGGGGTCCCCAGTGATTGCGTTTTTGGCTTGGTGTTCTACTGGAAAACTGAAAAATTGCAGACGTATGGTGTCACAGTAACCTTATTCTAATTAGTGAAGTCAAGTAAAATACGTTTCTGAGCAAAGAGAGACAGTCAATTACCACGAAGCAGAGCTGCCAACGTGCGCGTAAGGCATTGGAACAAATCGCTGCAAAAATATTTTCGCTCTAATGCAGGGCCATGCCAACTCTCAACACGGCGAGTACTACTTTCCCCCTGAGGGTGAAAATTATGCCTCTCACCCCCTCCCCTTCCTTCTTTGAACACATTTTCCCACACTGACATTTCAGAATGTTATTGGTTTATTTGTGGGGAAAAATATTGACGATCTCTCACCCAAAGTGTCAAATCACATTCATTACAAAATATAGAAAAAGCAGTAATAGTAGTAGTAATAGTAGTAGTAATAGTAGTAGTAATAGTAGTGGTAATAGTAGTAGTAATGGTAGTAGTAGAAGTAGTAATAGTAGTAGTAGAACCTAGTAATAATAATAATAATAATAATAATAATAATAGTACTAGTTTTAGTAGCACTTCGCTTCCCTCCTCCGCAAAACTCACAGAATAGTTGGCACGCCTCTGTAGTCATTCGAACAATATACATAGGTGTATAGTGGTACTTTTTTTCTTTTATCATGTTTGTTTCATTGCCAACTGCAGTATTTGGTCAAGGATACGAGATTACGCGATAATGTAACGAACTATACAAATGAGAAATTGCGTCTTGGCCAGTGGTAAGCAAGCTGGACACCAAGTGTTAGTTCCTTTTGCTATACAAACTTCTCAGACTTTTCCTAGTAGTGTACGTTGTAATATAATGTTCGCACTTTCGCAAAAAAAAAAAAATAATGGACGTAGTGCGTGAGGTTCTTGTTTTACGAGGCGTGTTGGCACGCTTGATTGGCCGCGGAGAATAGCGTGAGATGCGGGGCAAATACGTTACGTCACCGCTCGCAGTCTTGCGGGGATTACGGCGGCCAATGAAATGCGCTGCAGCGGAACTTTCACAACCTGATAGCGTCGTCCAGTTAATTACACATGATTCGACTAATTAAGCACGCAAATCACCTTGGAAAAGTTCAGCTAAGGTTATTTCTACCTCAGGTTGGAAAGACCAATGTTAAAAGTTTGTCACAGGAGAAAGTTCTGCCGCTTGAGCGCTAGTATCGGCAAGAAGTGTAAACTGGCCAATCACAGAGCTTTCCTGAAATTTAAGTTACACGAAGTTGATAATTTGAAAGCCAAAATTGGTTTGTTTTTTACTTTAAAATTAAATTGATACTATCTGTACCACACCTAGTTTTAAAAATAATAATTCGGTTTCGTATTTAATTAGATATGTTAGCGTTTGTAGCGCAACTGGCAGCATATTTTTCCTTGTGTCAAACTCTTCCAAAAGAAATCACGTTTTCTTTCCTATCTGTAGTAGAATTAACCTTAGTTCAGCCAAAGTATACTCAGAAGTTAGGATTTTACACCTACGTTAACACAGAGGAGTTTGCAAAACGCTCACGATCTGGAGTAGGGTTTTCTGTCGAGCAAATTTTTATTTGCCTGCATTTTTTTTTAAACATACACGTAGAACCGTAAGTGATGATTTATGCATATAGATTGTACCTTACTCAAAGTAAACGAATTAGGTAACATTATAGAGTTATTCTCAGCAAGTTGGTATTCAAAAGTGTCTATTTTACCACGAAAAGCTTGTACTACTGACAGGATTTCCACTAAGTACACTAGCAGTATTTTGTTCCACGCTCGCATTCATATCCAGCTTGATAATTAAAACCGCCTGGGATGTAGGCAGCTCGCGTAACACTGACGTCCGGCGGTTAGCCTGGACAGCGAGTTATGCCCAGAATTAATACACAAAAAAGATGTAGCCGACAATTTGACATTCGTGGGATGATCAATACTCTCTGTAAACATTGATGCAATGGAGATTTATGCCGCCGGACAGTGAAAATAGCAAGAAGGTACGACCATCCTTCAACAACAAAACAATGCCTAGCACGTAGGTCGTCCGTGTTACGCTGATAACATTGTGTATGCGAGCGAAAGCGAGCCCGCAATAAAATTTATTGTCTGAGTGATCAGGAGTGTCCAACTTGGAGGGAAAAAAATAAGGGGGGGGGGTGTAGAATGACGTAAAATACATGTTCTACCTTCTTGCGATATAATTTTGATTGAACACTTTGGACTCTGTGAGTGATCGTTGACATTTTTTTTTCTACAAATAAACCATTGTCATTCTCAAATGTAAAATGCAAATGTTGGAAAGTAGGTCGGAAGAGGGGGGGAGGGCAGACATAGTTTGCCCCCTCAGGTTTACTTAAGGGGAGGGCAACCGCTCCTCCTCACTTGTTGGAATGGTCCTGTGCGTGATGTTCGATAACACGGTGCTGAAAGGAGCATTCTGTTCAAGGTAGGGGAAAAAAATCATAAAGTCACTGTTATGGCCCCGTACGTTGGTCCTGCACAAATGAAAAATAAATAAATAAGTAATGCTGGAATGCTGACTGTCCTCCTATGCTACCTCCCGGAGAGAATAGTGAATGCGGCTGGGCGTACCGTGCCTTCCTTGGGATCGGGAAACAAACATACAGCCGCATTTACACAATGCAAGATTAAATCTTTCACGAGCTGTCTCATGCGAATTGTAATGCTGAAATATCAAAACAATATTGTTCTGATAACATTTCGTGCCTATATCTCACAGCAAGTTCTCTTCTAAAGATTGGTTAATGACCTCTGCCAATATTTGTAATTGCTTTAGCCAGAATATCGCTCCAACACAGTGACGATAACAATATCAACATCCTTCAGAATTTTCTGAATACAACTTAAATTACAAATTTCCGGTATCTTTGAGTGGGGTCGCTGTTGGCGCAGTTGTTACAGCATTCACCTCGAACCATGGCGGTACAGGTCCGATTCCCGGCGAGGTCGGACACTCGATTTAAATGTGGTGGACGTTACCGTTGGCCGACGTCTTTAGCGTTCCGCAGTTCCTTCATTGCAGTCTCATTATATTTCATTCTTACAGGCCATGGTTAGCGCAATGGCTAGAGCACTAATCTTTCACCATGGGCGACCAAGGCTCGATTCCTGACAGGTTCGAACCCGCATTTTCGCATGTGGGAATCATCCCGTTCAATGCAGCTACTGGGCAAGTTCTCTTAGGGATCTCCAGCATCCTTCATACATCAAGTCACCCCTCACCAGCGCTAAAAACATAGATGTTAATTTAAGGACACCGCCTGTAGTGAAGGGTGAATTTATGTGTGTGGCGCAAATCGATGTGGCGGTACGAGCGACCCCGGCTGCCATGTGTATTGTGATATTGCCTCCACGCACAAAGTATTAACCATGCAAGTTTTGTTCTCACCTTAAAGTTTTTACTGTGGAACTTAAACTGGTGACCTTACCATTACTTAACCCGTCACTGTAGCAAAGTCCGATGTAAGTGTAGACCTCAATTTTGAACGAATCCGATACCTATATCCTGAGAAACAACTGTCGAGAAAATCCGATTTTGGACTAGATGATAACTTTAAAATAACGCTTCCAATGTGCGTGATGTCATAAAAGTCACAATCACAAGTAGTCCCAAATGTGTTATCATATTGTAGATAAGTAGTGTGAATGCATATTTACTGGTCTCTAAGAAAAACATTATCTCTAAACACGATGCGAGCTGTTTGAGCAGCCGCCTTCAGTTCGGACTAAAATTTCTTAACTTCCCATTATCCTTCGTTTTTCAGCAGATGCCTACTGGCGTCCAGTTCATAAGGCTATCAAAATTGTGAGATGATGCACTTGGGTACCCTCTCAAATCAATATTTTCTTTTACTATGAATTTAAAAAATTGCCGACGACTGTTACATGAAATTCCGAAACTCTATACACAGCTCAATTATGGTTTCTTCCCACCTTTACGATCAGTATAGATAACCAGTGCAAATTGACCAATATAATCAATCATTATATTATGACTTGCAAGGACCTTGCACTGAAAAATATGACATTTTCTATTTTCTTATTTCATTCCAGATTTATATCACATTAAAATTCTCGTATGAGACTTAGCTGAGGTTCCCTATTTAACTATCTCAGATTTTACGATTTAGCAACCGCAACGTTTTGTTAAATTGAGGATCTACTACTGCCAAAACTAGTTTTTTCAAAGGAATATCAACATGTTTAGCCTTTGACGTTCTAAATAAATGTTGCATGAGAGAGAGAGAGAGAGAGAGTGCATGTGTGTGACAGGGAACGTGTGTGTGTGTGTGTGTGTGTGTGTGAAAGAGAAAGGGAGAGAGACAGACACACACAATCTCTATCTCTTGCTCACTGTCCCTCGTATTTATCTCCAGTTATGTATTAAATGAAAGACGTGATTTACCTATCATCTCTCTATCACTATTATGAGTATGCCATTAGTGTTTTTAGTAATTTTCAATCCTTTGATGACATTTAAACAAAATACTTGGATGACACTTTGCACATCTCAAGATGAAATTTTGCCCTTCCTAGACTAACCTCGTAACCCTTTGTAAATGTTTAGAGTGCAGTGAACAGACCGTATTACGTTGCCAACAATGATGTGAATACATGTAAACTAATCCATCGTCATTTCCGTTACTCCCACAATTTACACACTTACGTCATGCAACGAAACAACTCTCATTGAAAAACAGAACTAGAACACATCCTCAATACATTCTTACTAAACATGTACCATGTCTTAGTACCTCTACCTTCGTGTAACACTTTTGTCAACATACAGACCAATTCTTTTTAACTCGAAATTATATTTGTTATTTACACATTAGCACATACGAAAAAATGTTTACCATTAATACATTATACATGCTTTTGCTTTGCAAGATTTGTCATTTCTACTACAAGCGTTCTTCCAGTGCAACACTCTCTCTATGCTCATGCTGCACATTTTAAGAGCATTCCTACCCACCTCAGAATATCAAGTAGAGGGCAACTGCCAACTCTAAAATAAAAAAGGGGAGTTATTTTTACCGTCAAATTCCAAGAAAACAGATGCCAGTCAAAACCATAATAAAAACTAACAAAAGCATAATTACTCGCAAGGGCATGAAGTTTCAGTGAGGCTAGTAAGTTACTATTGCAAACTTTCTTCCGTGTCAGATTCGGCTTTCTCCAAAAAGGTACAGTCAAACTTTAGATTGTAGCAGCATCCCTTTTGCCTAGACTTTACCATCATCAGTTTGTCTAATGTCTCATTAGACATTTATGACATAAACTGAGTCCTTGTTTTCCGTCACCCGTTTCTTTGAACCAGTCATTACCAGGGCATAATCAGTGCCAAAGACATGCAGTTTTGGAGAGGAATATTGCGTGACTGTAAGGACCAAGGTTGCAATATTAATCCCTGTAGAATCTCCAGACAACACACGGACACAAAGAACTGAGCTCTCTACCTTGAGTGCTTCAGTGTAATAAAGGGAATACAGTTTTGAACCACTGTCATCACTACTATCTCTGGCAACTGAAAACACACAATGTATTAGTCTTTCTTCTTCACTTTTCGCCATCTCAGCAACAATCAATGAAACTTTTGTATGTGCATAATCACATTTTTTTGCGATAGAGCTGTCCAGAAACAATTTCCAGAACAACAGCTCAGCATGATCTGGACAGATAATTGGAAGATTATGTTCTACGATCAAGGATGTAAACAAGCACTCTGCATTTGTAACACTTTATTCTATGCTTCTTGCATCACTACTACAAAAGATTAACTTCTTATTCTATTCAAGTCAACATAACGTACACTGTCGTGATGTTTCGTCTGAATGTGTTTCACAGGGTTCTTACAGCAATATATAATTAAAATTTAACGACCTTTCAAGGCCTGTCAACTAATTTTTCAAGACCCCGAGTAAATCACATTTTATACATACAATTTTTATTTGAGTGTTTAAGATTTTATTTATAACATTTATATTTTTTCCCCTCTTTAAAACTGAAGAAGTTCACTAATAATAAATAAACCAGAAATTTTGAATTTAATTAAAAATAAACACCTTTGTATTTAACAAAAAGTTTAATGAAAATAATAAATTACATTGAAACACAACAATATTATTATTGCTATTACATTCATATACTGTATTGTTTAACTATAAAAAAAACTGAAATAACACTTTCCCGAACATATTCTGATGCAGCAGTATTCTCTAAGATGAGTATAGCCTACACACAGTAAACTGCAAGAGTTTTGCAGGAAGACATTAAGTTTACAGGTAGGCGGATAGCTGCTGTAAACATTCTTTGTACTCAAATTCATCAATGCTCAGGAGTGTAGAAGTATCAGTCAATATTAAACTGGGATGATCCATAAACAGTCAGGTACAGAATTTTCTTAATCTTCAATTCACTGTGTTTATTATAGTGTGTTAAAATCATTTTAAGTGCAAATAATGGAATTGTAAAATAGTTTAGACTCATGTGACACTGAAAATTATCTTCTGGATGATAAAATAACTATAAATTTCAATCTGCTAATATTGGCAAATATCATCATAAACATTTCATTCACCTAAAAAATTTACAGAAAAGTAAATGTTTAATTCCTACCTAAAAAATTATTATTAATGCAAACATATGCAAATCAAACATTGAATGATCTTAAACTATTACTCTAGTGACTTTTGTACTAACTGAACTTCTCTCATAACTGCCAATTTACTTCTTCAAATTTTGCAGATACAGTATTTCTTATTTGCTGGTTTTCAAACACTGTTGGATTTCAACACCACAGTTAAATTACCAGCTACTCCTGTCTGTTCAGAGAATCTATCAGCTGATTTTGTAACTCCACTTGGCCTTGAGTGCATCTTTTTAAGAAAAAACACTAGAGAGCTCATTTGAATTATGAAGACTTTTTTAAAAACAACTCAAATATAATAATGTTACAGCATACCAAATATATAAAAAAGTACCATTTAGAAAGATACATTTTATTTAAAAAAAAAATATTTAGTCTGTTATTGGTTCTCATGTAAATAAATATGGCTGATGACACGCAACAGCTTAAGTAACAACACACATTAGAGCATTTTATTCTCAATTAACAGTATTAAAAATACCACGAATTACATGTGGTAACTGAATAAATAAAAATATAAGTAAGCAAAGTGAAATATCATTCACTAATTGCACAATGTACAGTGCAAAACTGTTGGTACAAGATGTCGCTTTCGAAGTGGTTGGACAGCTTCAACTTGAGAAACATTGTAGGAGACATTCTGCTCTTCAGCATGCAATGCACGCTATGCCTCTCTCACGTCCGACATGTAATTAATTTTTTATACATATGTAACTACAGAATTTTGTATGGGACACACTTTCTTTTAAAAGCTCTTCAGTCTCTTTTTTTGTGCTTCTTCTCTTCCAAAAATCCTTTGCCATAGAACTACAGCAGATGAAAATCACTACTTGCCATGAACACACACAAAAGAAACATTAGGAGTAACATAACATGCTGTGGTGTGCTAGAAAATGTATCAATAACACTGACACTGCAAAACGTCTGTGATCATCACGTAAATTATGTTAGGTACCCAAATAATGCATAGACAAAATATGGATTCATATTTATGTTCTGCCATGTTACTATAGAAAAAGTTCACTTACTGCTTTTGTCACATATTCTATTGTAACGTTCGGGAAACCAACCCGACAATTATAAATGCACAAATATATAATACTCCCGGGGAGTCATATCGGGACGAGGGTAGGGAGGGACATCTAACCCAAACAGAATAACTGGAGTCAGAATGTCATACGACACTGTATTAATAACAAATATACAATATTACAGAGGGCACTTCAAGAGATACATACGAAAAGACGTTCGGCGAAGGAAGGGACCTACCTGAAGGCGTAAAGACCATAGCAAGTTGCAGTTGCTTACCTAAGCTCAGGAGAGGGTGTGTCGCGGTCGAGGCGTCATCGCTCACCCGCCTGGCGCACGCCCGGCCAGACCAC
>PNEQ01002350.1:8153-18153 GCA_003012365.1 Medauroidea extradentata | reverse complement strand
TAACCCACTGTGTCAAGCATAATCTTACTGGACACAGGGTTGCAAATAATTTTGCACTATGTAGGTGCTAGTATGACCATATAGCTAAAATAGAACAGCATTAAATTATTTTGTGGAAAATTCTGAAATTTTCCATTTTTATTTTGAAAAAACACATAATCTGCAAATAACCCGGGAGTATGCTAGACATTTGAAAAACTACAAAGTGTACACAACTGAAATAAAAAAAATAGTTACTAATGTACAAATACAAATAATTGTAAACCTACGTGTTATATTACTAGATGACATTCATCTGGTGAACATACATTTTGTAAAAAATAAAATACTAATTGTCACAAAAATTTATTTTTGTTATAAATTTTGTTTGAAATACTGAAGATAAAATATATTTTATCTTAATTACAATTATCTGCATTAAGACTGAATTTAATTTTTCCAAATATTTACTTTCACATTTTAAAAATTTTACCTCTGAGCCCTGATATTTTACTGTAATTTAATTTAAAAGTGTGAGTTTTTTAATCAAAAACTTATGTGATATAAGTTGTTATTTTCTTGAAAGTAAAACTCTACAAAACTATCACATTTGCACAGATGTATCCACAGGAAAATAGCACTTAATTTAAGTTAACATTAAACTTAACATAAACTGTAATATTTACTACACAGAATAAATATCAATAAGCTGATTTACATAGGCACTTGTTTAACGGCAAAAGGCAATACGACTTCATATACAAAACTAATTTAAAAAATATTAAGTTCAGTAGAATGAGAACAAATGCAAACTCTTGCAATAAAAAAAAAAAAGCACAGTGCAGTACCATTTCAATTTCCAAAAGGGCTTAGTTTATATTTACACAATCAAGACTCAGTCACTTTACAAATCCAAAGAAATGTAATAGGGTATAATTCTACTAAAGCAATAATATAACTAACACAATTTTCAATATTATTGAAACAGAGGAGCAAAACCGATGGAAAACATGAACAGAACGAAAAATAATGCTTCACAAAAATATATTTGGTGTGCTTGCACCAGTATAAATACGGGCAAATCTTACATGTCTGTTCTGCAAATTAAGAAACTGAAGTACGGTAATAAATACTATGTTTAATATGTACATAATTTCCGCAATAAAAAAAAAGACAGTTGTAACATGCTAGTTTTTGTCACCGTACACAGCAATTCAAATAGTTTTTACTCAAAGTTTTGTTTTCGTTTCTCCACCTCACTCCCGGTGCACATCTCACTGCTGGACGGAGCAACGTTGTCCGCCGGCTTGTGAACCATCGCAACCGTTACTGCCTCGTCTGCGCTCCGGGCATCCGAACTGCTACTGTCCGAACTAGGCGACAAAGTCAGGCGTCTGTCCACAGGATCGCCGTGTCCAGCAGGCGTCGCACCCTGCGAGGTCGAGGGTACGGCCAGATTGTTGGAGGACACAACACTCTCCTTCATGCCACCTAGCAGCTTCTCGAAAGCCTGAGCAGTCGAAAGGCCTGACCCAACCTGCTCCAACGAGTGGTTCACGTTCTTGCGAGACCTGCCCAGGACAGAGCCCTTGCCCAGGCCACGGCCAAATGCGTAGGTTCGTCCACCAAGCTGCAGGGCCTGTGAGGAGCCCCCTGGGTCCTGCAATGTGCGGGCAAGCCGGCCAGACAGTTGGGCACGTCTCAGCTGCAGTTGGTAGTCACGTTCCTTGCGTAGGATGTAGTCCCTCTGCTGGTTCTCCAACTCCCGCTGTGTCTTCTGTAGCTGGCTCCGCTCATCTTCGTCAGATGCCCCTAAACCTTCACCAACATATATTACACAAATAGTAATACCACTTCAGCTACTCCCAGATATAAAGGAGAACTAACCCATCCGTCACCTGCAAATTCATCTTCTAGCTACGATATTTACAGTAACGACTGACACAACTGTAAATAAATATCCTCCTAAAAGAATACCTCATTTGCAAACTCTGAATGTTAGAGCAGAAAACAAGTACACAAACATAAGGATATAAATGTGGCCAAAACAAAACACAAATAAATAATCAACAACTTTCTAATCGACTGTGAATGAACTACATAAATTTTCTAATGAATGTATGGACAACAAAATATACACATATAGAAGGCTTTAATTTCTCTTGCCCATCTGTCAAAAGTTACTCCCTGGCAGATTTTGATGTCCACGAGGATGACAATCCTAGGCAGGCAGTCAAAGTAATTTCCACTGCATTTCTGTATGTCAAATCCAATAATAAGAGTTTTTTTACTAACTACAGTTAAATCCTCAATAATAGTACTTATTTATTATTGTAAAAACCTTGATAAGAAATTTTTTTTATGGCAAAGAAACATATCACAATACTTTTAGCCTATACTGTAAAATGTTTATCATTATTCTCTCTTGAAACCACACTGCAATTTTAATCACTGTTACAGATTGACTGAAAACGTAATTTTCATTATATCTACGTATATTTTATGTGGAAATAAAATAACTTCAATCTTAAACATAAATTCTTATAGTACTGCATACAGTATATGTTTGTAAAATATATGTTCTTGGACTAATATTAATTGTGCGTGCACTACACCAACACAGTATTTTATTTACAAGGAACAAAGATATGTTTACAAAATGTAAACATAGCATTATGTTTTAAGTAATGAATTTTTACAAATAATTTGGATGGTCAGTTTAGTGGATGTATCAACTAATATTCTCTTTTCCATATCACAAAATGTAACTTTAGGCATCTTCTAGTGGTGAACTTACACTATTCTGGTAGTTCCTTCATTTGGTAACTGAGTGCAGGTCAAGCGTTAAGGCTACCAGTTTGAAGAGAATGGATCTAGGTCACTTACTACCAAAGGGAGGATGGGCTATCAAAGAGAGAACCAGTTATTGCGTACACTGCAAAAAATTGACAGGAATAAATGAGGAAGCAAGTGTGTTATGTACAACAAAAATATGTTCTGCCATCCTGATCAACTACAAATCAACATACCCAGTAACACCATGCACAGCTTTAAAAGTGAATACGTGTGTGTATTCTCAAAAGGGTTGTGGAGAATATAAAATTAGTTTCAGCTATTGTAGAGGACATTACACAGACAAAAAAATATTTTCTGAGATTCCATTAGTTTTTGTAACTATGGTATATAAACTGTATGAGTTCCTGAGTGGGAGTCAATGATTTTGTGTAGAAACATGGACCTAAGCCTTTTGCAGTACTGCAATTATGCCCGCCCCTGATTCTACTAAAAAAAATCTACAGTAACTTTGTCTTGTTTAATTTACTCACTGATAATCCGTATTTACTCATGTATAGCCCCACCCATTTTTAACCTAAAATTTACGTTTCGATTGAGAGGTGGAGCTATACACGTAAAAAAAAAAAAAAAAAAAAAAAAAAAAGGGGTGTTTTTAATAGATGTTGAACAGAATTTCGGTAGGCCTTTTTACTTTGTTTATTTACGAAATCAACAAGCGGCAAGACCGGCCCCGCTTGTTTATTTATAAAATCAACAAGCGGCAAGACCGACCCCGTTTGTTTATTTACGGAAACAAGTGACAAGCCGGCAAGACCGGCCCCGCAGTGAGCGTGGCCATGATGCGGGCCCCGCAATGTGCAGCGAAACCTTTTGTGTTGCTGTGCGACCGAAAAAAAAAATCGATGCTTGAAGTGGGAGAGGCCAAGGTCAGATCACAACTGGTACAGTTGATGTGCACCGCTAGGCCATTCAACAGGTGTTATTTTTTTTAGAGTGAGGTGGTGCATAAACAGTATTACAGCCATATACAGTACTTAACGGTTGTAAGGTTTAAATAGCTCTTTTATCTTTAGGCGCCGTTTTCAGCTTCTCCTGCTATTGGCACCACGTACGTACACTTTTACGATCAGTGTCGAATTTCTTTGCAGCTTTCTTCATCGAATTTTCCAATGCATACTTCACGACCTTCAGTTTGAATTCGGCCGTAAAACTACACAGTTTCTTTCCCATCGCAGCGACAGTCCATGCAACTCGAACTAATTATCGTAGTATCCCGTACGAACTAATGAAGGTAGGTAATAAGAAACGGGAACAGCAATCCACACGCATACAAACACGGTACGGTAACAGACTGGCGAGTGGCGTGGCGACTGAATGTCTACAGAGCAGTCGGCACAAAGCTACGACTAGCGCCTAGATCCAGGACCTCTAAGCACAGTGACGCATGTGCACTGCCGCGTTCCTTCTCCTTGCCGCTCCTCTTACGCCGTGTACCCCTCCCTTCCGCTCGCCAGCCAGCGTTTTGCCTTGCCATCCACCACCACCTACCACCGCTTCGGTCGCAACGTACAACCTTCAATTTAGTGAAGATTTTCACTATTATTTACTGCTAAAATGTTTGCATGCACATATTATACAAGCAGTTACCAACACATATGTACTTTGCTATGTTACAACTGGCAGAACACTTTACACGACAGAGAAGAAGGCTAGGTGCAGGCACACATTAGTAAAGTTCGTGTCAAATTATGTTGAAGGCAGTTGTCAGTGCAAGATAAACTGCACTGAATAATAAGTGTTCACGTTTTTTCTCGTCGATTGCATTGAATATTTGAATACATATTCATCATGTGTGCCGTGTAAACATATTTGCTGAAGGTACAAGCACAAAAGAGCAAATTTAATATAATAGCTCGTTATTGAAACACAAGCAAATGGTGAAGAAGTGACAGTTAAATTGGGTTTTGAATCGCGGAAGCGTGCGTTGATTAAGAAAATTACCGAAAATAAACATTTCACACAAACAGAAGAACTCTCTGTAATAGAAAAACCTTCTCTGGCACGTCTAACATTGCTGACACTTCGGAAGAGTAGGAGTTCAGATATTAATCTGAAAACTACTCCCAGACAATAACCCGACAAATAAGAAAATTACTCTACTAATAAAATTTTCCCAAAAAATGAGATGCACAAACCAACGAAAGTCTTTCTTGAAACCAAAGGAACTTGAAGCCTAAGGGCGCGTCTACCGCAATTTTCATCATCGCTACTTTATTTTTTATTTGTACTACATATTTTTTTCTTATTTTAGACACAAAATGTGACTAAATTTGGCTCTTACGAAATTTTTTTATTACTCATAGTTTTCGTGTAATGGTTTGTTAAAGTCATATTTTGCATGTTTCCGTTTTAACTACCACACTAAAACCAACTGATACACCAAACTGAAAAAAATCAAAGTGGCATGATCATTAAATTAAAAAATAAAAATTATTTGTATTTTAAAAAAATATATTGAACTTTTAAAATTTTTACTTTCAGTTTCAGCATTTTTTTTAATTAAAATAATTTTTATTATTTAATTTTATGACCATGTCATTGTAGCCTGCAATGTCTTTATCCACTGTGATTTTTTTGAGTTGGTTTTAGTGTGGTCGTTAAAACGGAAACACGCAAAATATCACTTTAACAAGCCATTACGCGAAAACTATGAGAGATAAAAATATTTCATAAAAGCCTAATTCAGTCACATTTTGTGTCTAAAATAAGAAAAAAAATATGTAGTACAAATAAAAAATAAAATAATGATGATTAAAATTGCGATAAAATCATTTTTTTTTATTTTTATGAAATATTGTTAGTTTTGTAGACGAGACTTGTGAGTGCATTTTACTTTTACGAAACAATTTTAGCTCTCGTAGTTTTCTCATAACGGGGTGTCAAAGTCAAAATTAGTTTTTTATGCTGCCTTGCAAATTATGAAAACCAACTGTCCAACTTATACAAAATAATTCGTTGTGAACCTACATCCAAAGAGCTTTTCAATAAAACATTTAAAACCCACAACGTAATATTTTTAATTTTAAAATATTGCAAAAGAACAGAAAAAAGTGTCAAATTTAGCAATTTTTAAAAACTATATAAACAGTTCGTGGGAATTTTTCAAATGTTTTTACGTAGCCCATAGTACACCATTTCACTGTGAATTATTTCACGTACGCCAGTCAATTGGTTTTCACTATTTGCATGGCAGCAGGACATGCAAATTTTGACATTGATGCATCGTTAAGAGAAAACTACAACAGCTAAAATTGTTTTGTAAGAGGAAAATTGCACTCACAAGTACTGTCTACAAAACTAACACTATTTCATATAAATATAAGATTATAACTTTATCGCACTTGAACACCCTTAAAGCCACCGCCTACCACGCGCTTAAAATGCGTTGCCGCGTGTCTTTAAATACTTTTTATGTAGCCTACCTGTTCAACACATGCCTATTGTGTCAATGTACGAAAATAAAATGTACTTCAAACAATGACTGACAGGTACTTTCAAAACATCACATCAATTAGCAAAATCATTTCCAAACCCCTCAAATGGCTAAAAACATATTTTTCAATATGTTATATATGAAAAACTGCTCATAGGATTAATGTGAAACTCTTCTAGAAACACGTAATGTTCTCCGCTTTAATATTTTCACCAACAAAAATATGGGATCACCAATGAAAGTGTCAGGCAAGTGATCTACAATACCACTCCCCGCTGTTTCAATTGTCTTGCGCTAGATGGTGATACCACACCAGATAAGCCGGTAAATTTAGCCCTTGGTGCCGTGCCTCATTCACACAAATACGCGGCAAGAAGGCGAGTGCATTAAGAATTGTCGCAGGCATCATACTCAAAGGCAAAATCATGGAAAACTAACCACGTCCTGGAGAAAACAAATAAAATATTTCATGTAATAGAGAGCACATAAATAATAGTAGATTTACATGTTTATCTATAGTAAATAAGCAACACTTTTACTTCGGTGTTAG
The DNA here is from genome assembly GCA_003012365.1 of Medauroidea extradentata. Lineage (NCBI taxonomy): Eukaryota > Metazoa > Arthropoda > Insecta > Phasmatodea > Phasmatidae > Medauroidea > Medauroidea extradentata. The sequence continues at coordinate 11,335 of PNEQ01002350.1, read as the reverse complement.
TATTGCTGGAGAAACAGCTGTTCATTGAGAGACGAAATTTCCTCAGTCCTGAATTCAGCAGTACCAAACAAGGGATAATGTTTCTCAACATTAACTAATTTGTAATTAATGGACTAAATGTGTTGTGTTTTGTATGATCATAATTATATTTCGATAAAAATGGGTACCGGTGTTAATACACTCGTTGAATGTATTAAGGGTGTTCATGTGTGATAAAGTCATAATTTTATGTTTTTATGAAATAGTGTAGTTTTGTAGGCGATATTTGTGAGTGGAGTTTCCTCTTACGAAACAATTTTAGCTGGCGTAGTTTCCTCATAACGGTGCGTCAAAGTCAAAATTTGCATGTTCAGCTGCCATGCAAATAATGAAAATGAATTGACTTACTTGCGTAATTCAAAATAATATAACATACTATGGGCTACGTAATAAAACATTGATAAAATTCCGCGAACTATATATGGGTTTAAAAAAATTATGGCTACATTGTTTGAAATGTCTGCTCATTTCGTAGATAAACAAATATAATGCGCGTTAAATAGTTTTGTATAAAAATAATAGCCATAACTCACTGCAACGTATTTGAATCGCGGGTAGGGAGGGCCCTTAAGAGACAAAGTGAGTGGAAGGATGGAGTTTATTTTGTAAGTCCATATAAAAAGGGTTTGAATTTTACTTCATTTTTTTTATTACTCAACAACGGTTTAAATTCACGATAAAGAAATTGCACATTGTGTTGATTACAGTGCTGGAAAAAATGCCTATTGTGTTAAGTGTTAGTGAAGAGGTTTCGGTTAGCCCTTAACACCATGTCTTTAGCACTGGCGAGGGATGACATGTTGTATGAAACAGCGTCGGAATGAAGGGGTGGGGAAACGGGAGATCCCTGAGAAAACCCGCCGATCAGCGACACTGTGTGGAACGATTCAAATATGTTAAAATCTGGGTACCGAACCCTCCGGGAGTCGAGCTCGTATGACCTTAGTGGGAGGCGAGTGGTCTAACCACTGTGTTAACGTCAGCCCCTTTACGTGTTGTAAAGAGATTCATCTTAGTGTTATTTCAATATTTACGGTAACACATAAAAGAGATTTTTATACAAAAAATGTATATTACATGAATAATAATAACCAATATTTTTGTATTAGTATGTTGTTTTAAGTGTAGATATTGCTTTAAATAACAAGCTGTATTAAAAAAAGTTTAATGTGACATGACTATTCTACTTTATAGTAGCAACAAGTTTACAAGTAAAATACTCATGTAAATAATTGCATATTATTGTTTTGTAACGAGTGCCTAAAGAAAGAGAATTATTGAAATAAGCATTTTGAAATGAGTAGTAATTATTTAACATCGGAGCGAAAACAAAACAATGTATTCAAGTTCACGTGTGATTATCGCTCATTAAAATGTTGCCTCAAGTAAGGAAAGTTTTTTTTTTCAATTATCCTCATTTTAATATTTAATGTAGGCCCTACAGTGAGTTCGACAATAAAACACAAAACAATTGAATTCCAGAAAAATATCAGCAGCTCGATTCTTTAACCACTTTTTTAAAGTAAAAAAAAAATACGTACATGCATCCATACGTATGTAGATACTGTACGTATTTTTATAAAATATTATTCACATTGGCTACACCACCTCGCCACTGTGCCCAACACATCCCACCCTCATTTTTTATGTGGCACAGTAAATTTAACGTGTACCGAGTTGATTCTGTGACTGATGTTACTGGACAAATGTCAGTAGTCATTCATGTAAGATCTCAAATTATTATGCTTTTGAAGAGTTTGATAAATGAGTTCTTGAAGTTATTATTAATGTAATATTTATTTGAAATTATTATTCAAAGTTAAAACAAAAAAATACTATAATGAATAATAATGTTCAAATTTTCATATTAGTATGTTGATTTAAATATAAAATATTTCTTTAAACAATAAGATTTATTTTAAAAAGTTACATTGACATGACTGTTCAACCTTATACCGGCAGTACCAACGATTTTAAATGTTAAGTAATCATATAAATAACTTGTTTATTACTGTTTTGTAACGAGTATACGGAAAGAGACGTCCAAAAATGAACATTTTTAACATTTAATGTGTAGAGTCTATTCAGTATTGGAATGAAAAGAAAGTTTTAACATTCAAATATAAGTATTGCTCTTTAAAACGTTGTTTTCAGGTAGAAAAGATTTTTTATTTTTAAATTACCTGCGTTTTAATATTTAATGTACAATGATGTTCAATAATAAAACACAAAAAAAAAATGTATCCAACTTAGATTTGAATCCTAAGAAAATTATCAGCAACTCGATTATTTAACCAACTTTTTACAGCTAAAAAAAGGACATTCAAATTTTTAAAAAATATTACGCTCATTGGTACCACCCCCTCCTCGCCCCTGTGCCAAAACACCTCCCGTCCTCATTTTTTAATGTGTCAAGGTAAAATACAAATTCATACCCAGACGGGGTTGGGAATTGAACCAGTACCTTTCGCATTTCCTAAACAGTAACCAGAACATAACACAGTGCTATGGTAAAACTATAGTACACATTGTTGAGTATATTTCAATTGCCGTGTTGATGCTCGTTGATAAGCAAAATATACATCTCGTGAAAACCATCTTGGAGAAAAATGACATAGTCATTTACTGTGTGTTGGAGGCTAATGTAAAAAAAAGAATTTGAGAAGACGACACAGCATCATTTCAGTTATACTTCGTCTCCGAATGACGCGCGGCAAAGGAATCTCTTGTGTAAATTAATTCATACTCCGTAGGATGTCCATAGGTTAGCCTCCGTACGGTGTGAATACGTGTGAGGGGAATATGGATGGCGAAGGGAGGGGAGGCTGGAGAGTGAGAGAGCATGGGGGTTGGAAAGAGAAGGGACGAGCGGAGAGTAAGGTGTTACTGCGCATGCGCCACTGTGCTTAGAGGTCCTGGATCTAGGCGCTAGTCAAAGCTACGTGCGTGCTCTCAGCCAGCCTGCCGCTACAGCGCGCTGTTGCCAAGTCAGCTTTCTACCGCTCGGCATTTGCCGCGCACGTCGTAAAACACACTTTTGCATTTACGGTATGAATTGATATTGACACACGGTTTATTTGTAAATATATCGGCACATATTCTACCATTGCACCTTGCTTCTGTTGCATCTTTACTAGTAAAAA
>PNEQ01002349.1:48780-63187 GCA_003012365.1 Medauroidea extradentata | reverse complement strand
ATTAATAATTTTGTTTGAAAGTTCCTATTTGACATTTACCGGCACCCCCGCGACCGCCCGATCGATCGTAAATTTGGAGGCCCGTTACTTTACCTTGTAATTGTAAATCTCAATAAATATGTTGATTCACCTTGCCTTCTTTAATTTTAAACTATGCTTGTTATAACCCTAAGTTGTTTATACGAAGGGCTTCGTGACAGCGTTTGTTTGTGTGTGTGAGGCAGGAGCGGTAAGGTTGCCACTAACCGACGTATGTAATGTATTATCGCCTCTCCGTGCAAGCTACTCAACTGTGCTTTACTATTATATTTTATCCTATGGGACTTTAAGCGGTGACCACATTATTTTATTTATGGCTAGCATAGATCGAAGTCTATAACGCTAGTTTCTATAGTTGTGTTTTTCGAATCCGGTGATTATACAGATACTGCAATCTGAAAATCTCATTTTTGGAAATTTTGAGTGGGCCCGAAAAAAGTTGTTTAAAATAAACGTGCTTAGAGTGTGTGTTATTTTCTTGGATATACAAATATAATGCGCGTTTAGTAGTTTCGTCAAATAAAGAATAATCGCAACTCGCTGAAACGCATTTCAATCGCTGTTAGGTAGGCGCCTTGACAAGCATACCACGCAGTCTTCGTCAGCTCTCTCTGCCCACGGGAACTATCATAGCGTCGTTTCAGTTCCAGGGGAAAACTCCATTATAGTTCCATTATGTCGCTGGCCGGCTGTATTTTTATCCCTAGTCCACCTATCCCCCTCTCCCAACACACCCAGGGGCCAGCCAGGCCGTGGGCCTTCAGCTTGGTTTCACCCGGGGCGATAACTGCGCCCTTATTAACCAGCACGCCGCAAGGATGTATGCCTCCGGCCGCCCACATTTTCAATTATGCTGCATTAAGTGTTGGCTCACCTGATATACGCGCTATAGTTCCCGGCCAGGCCGCGGGGATCGCTGCTAGTGCTGCTGGCTGGATGCATGTCCGGCAACCATACCATGTGTAATAAACTGCGAAATAAGTCAAGAGACGGTTACAATATATCACAAGGTCAATGTACGGAACCAACGAGTTGTTCGCTGCTTAAGGCGGCCGCCTACTACGCTCTTAAAATACGTTGAAGTGTATTTGTAATCAGGTTTTTGTACAAAAATATAAGATGCGTCCATTTTCAAACGTGCGATTTTTTTCTACTAAACGCTTGCTCGATATATTTATCTACGGAAAAGGAAACTCATTTAAAACTATGCTTCTATTTCGGTTTTATAGATGCCATGCCTACAAGTATGATTTCGGGGCACCTCGCGAAGGCCAAAAAAAATAGCTTTTTCAGTCTGCTGTCGCATAAAAAATACCAGCCGGATTCGTAAACAAAAACAGAGATGCACGTGCCGGTTTTAACTATGCACTTTTCGTAGGTAGTAAAATAGACTCTCAAGAGAAATTAATAATTTTTACCTTATTTTGACAATGTAGAATTATTTGAAACATTTAGCAAAAAATAAGTGTTGCAATAAATATCAATGTTTGCAACTAATATAAGTGTAAATCATTTGATTACAGTAATTACGTTTGTATTAGTTGGGTGCATGCTATCGTGACAAAAATGTTCTCTTGGACATACTGGTATGTTTTAAAATTTTCCATACGAATATAATATAATCTCTTATAACTACGGCCCAGTAGTTTTCGCGAAAAGAATTTTGCATCACTTTGTTTCAGTGGCTTACGTGCACACCTGCATCTCTGCTTTGTGGTCAGTGATTGTATGCCGTAACACCCGGTGTGTGGAGGTTAAACCCGCAAATCACAGACGTGTTGTGTCACAGGTATCCATGTACTGGTTGGCACAGTCAAATGAATAACGACTTTGCACAAAAACACTTTGTCAATAGGCATGAAGCAGAGCTGCAGGTGCGAAAACTACCGGGCCCTACTTATAACGTCTGCAGAGCTAGCTCAACTGCGTAAAATTATATAATTGTGAATTGTCTCCACTTGAAGTGCTTTGGTGCGGCTGGTCGGATGTAACGGAACAGGCTGGTAGCGCTCCACGCGACTTGCGCGCGAACGAGGCTGGTCGTCTCGGCGGAGTCGTGACTCACACGGCGCCGTATATTTCACGGCTCGGGCGTGACGAAGATCGCATCGCAGGACGCGGTAGGCGACCCTCGCCCTTATCGATCTGCTAGGGCTTTAACCAGAAACACTGCGTGGCAACTGGAACTCCATCCCGCGCGCGTATATACCAAATACTGTCACAGATGCATATGTGTCCAGCGTTTAGTTACTCGTGTTGTACCTTTAGAGTGAAATTTCAACACATAGCAAGGGGTAGATACGGCTCTGAATCTCTGTATCCTGTAGAGGGCGATATCTTAAGTGTCCTCTCTACCTGCGCTTCAAATACGTTGAAGTGAGTTACTATTTTTTTTTTTTTTACAAAACTGTTTAACGCACATTATATCTGTATATCTAAGAAAAGAATATTCACTTCAAACTATGTCGCTATTGTTCTAAAAAATCCTGCACATTTATTAGAACCATCATTTTCGTGCCCCACAAAATGGCAAAAAAAAAAAAAAAAGTGGCTTTTCCAGACTGCCATATCTGGAAAACTAATAACCACGTTCTAAGAACTTAAATATAGCAACAATCATTAGACTTTGAACTATGCTGTAAACAAATAAAATAATGTCGTCACCGCTTCAAATCCCTTAATAAAGGCTAATAGTAAATCACTGCAGGCCAGATTAGTGGCTTGGGCGGAGAGGCGATAATACATTACATACGCCGGTGAACGGCAACTTTACTGCTCCTGCCTCCTACTCAATACACACAAACGCAGCGTATGTAGGGAGGCCCCTTAAAACATAGCTATATAGCTATACTCAAACTTCAAAAACAACAACCATGTACACTGTAATAATTAAGGATAACTTGTGTTGTAATGAAAACCTGTGTGCTAATATAACATAAATTATGTACATTTTTAAACTTCTGTTTACTGATTGTTGTAAGAAATGATTGTGTTGTTAATGTTGTGTTGTCTTTTATAAAGCTCTAGGAGTGGAGTGATTTAGTCTAAATGATATTGTGAGAGATAAGTATTACCTTAAAATTTGAATTAGCTTAATTATTTCAAATTTACCATTTAATACTTCTAATACGATTTGCGTAGTGGAAGGTAATGAAAGATAATATAGCTAGCTAAGTTTCTATTAAAATTTTTTCAAATAAATTTTGTTGAACTCGGAGTCAGGAAGGAATTAAGAAAAATACAGCATGATTAGAGACACGAACTCTTACACGCCCGTTGAACTAGAACGTTATACAACGCGTATTTAAAACATTCCAACAAACTTTAAACAAGTGTTTACTGAGGTGAAAATATAATGTTTGATGCCTGGTCCAGCTCAGCAGAAACGTTAGAGAAAGGGGGACGTGGCATAAAAAAAGCCTTTTTCGTGAATCCTAGTTACGTCACTGCATATGCTCGTCGCGTTGTGGAAGCTTATATCTACTTCCCATTTCGTCGACGGCATTCGGACATTCGCGACCGCGACCGTTATTCTCCTCGTTACCCCCCCTCCCCCCCCTCCTGAACCCTACTATACAACTGTAGTGGCCGGTCGCCGCGGGAGGGCGTACCACGATAAAAACGCTTCTCGGCTCACGAAGGCTGAGCGGTAACGAACCGGCAGACAGTAGGTGATAAACGCGGGGGGAGGGGGGAAATAAAGAGAATGACTGCTGCTAGTAGGGGAGGAAGAAGGGGGGAGGGGACGAAAATCTGGCCGACAACACGCGATGTGTTCGCGTAGCCATACCCGACACGCGCGCGTCGCGATGAGAAATGCATGAAACGAGCGTTTGTTTTTAAAATCGTGGCGGACAGCTGTGGTTAAATATTGTCTCGTCTGGTTGGTTCAGGCAGTGGTGGATTTAGAAACATATTCGGGAGGGGGGCTTATGTGATTTTATGGATTGTTAAAAATACCAGTCATTTCAAAAGTGTGGTTGTTTACTGTTGCAGAACATTAAAAATAACATACATACAGGTATGTCACTGTAAATGTACTTGGATCATTGTTGAACAAAGCTGTAGTTTCCTTGAAGCGACTGGACATACTTTGGCTGCATAGTGTTCAACACCATTTTTGGTTGGGGGGGGGGGGAGCCTGCAGCCCGGTCCCCCCTCCCATTTAAATCCACCCCATGGGTTCAAGAGTTGATGGTTGAGTTAGAGATATTTTGTTGGTGTCTTAGGTAAGGTTACGAGACGTTTTTATGGCATTTTTTTTCGTCTGGCCGGAGTTTTCTTGATGCTTTAAAATGTCCGGATTTTCAATATGATGAGATATTGCATATATGAAAGAGTTCTAGTGCTGAATTAAACTTCATGGAGTTGCTCACACACACACGCGCGCACACACACCAACACACAATGAATCACATACCTCCCTTTGAATTTAAATGCTAGAAAAGTAACTGAATGTTACTGCATTTTTGCGTTTTACAACAAAACATACTTGATCATCGAGTCTGAAGAAATGTCCAAGAGAAAATGTAAATTTAGTGTTACTTTAAAAACAAAGTCTCCAGACTTTGTTCAAGGAAGAACAGAACATAAACGTAAGTGTGTGTTGTATGATCGTTACGTTTCGATAGCGAATAAATAGGGTCCTGAAAATTTTCGGTGATTGAAAGATCTGCATGTTAGAATAACTATCTTATGCATGCTCAAGCTCCAACCATTTCTCCGCTAGCTGCTACTCAGTGGAACAACAGACGATGAACGAATAGTCGGGGCTCGAGTATGTATAGTACAATGGATTCTAGCCTGCAGGTCATTGAATCTGCGTAATTTTCCGGCCCCTACGAATAAAGGTTCTACAGACTTGGAACGTCACGGGAGTAGAAGTGAGAACCCTAGGAAAATATAGTGTACTTGTACTTGGGTATTCACACGGAAATGTATTATATTGATAATTCAATAACAGATTACAGAATTTTTCACTGTCCTCCTTTTTTGACACGAATGTCCTCCTTTGTTATACTTAGTGTCTGGTAACCCTAGTCACAGAATATTTAGGAATACAGAAGTGAAACAGCCGGTAAGAGGGCGAACTCAGTCACACGCGCCTGCAAAGTGGCTTCCCTGGCCAGCAACATGGCGGAAACACGTACAGCCAATCAGCGTAAGGCAACTGCTCTGATAATCGGCAACCAGGCCAATAGGAAACATGCAGTAACACGCAGGAACCAAACATACACGGGGCAGGTATCAATGGCCTCGGACAACCAATAAGCGGCGACGTTCGCCAATGCCAAACGAGCCGCCACGTCATTTCGCGTCTGTATTACTATTTAGTCTGTGACCTAGTCGTAGGGGGTTAGGCAGGACCGAGGGAGGGGGGTGGGGGAGAATGAAGTTGTGGTTCGCCGATTACCGACGTGACGACGCCGGTATAGCGAGCGACCGTGTACACACGACACACACGACGCGTCGCGGCACGACATCCTCACGGCTCAGATACAACACACGTGCTTATGAATACGTAATGTTGTGCGACATGTGTGCTTGCAAGCGGCTGCCGTGTCGCGTCCTCTAACGACACGTAACTCTGCCGCCGCCTCCCGAACTAGTTAATTTATGGCCGGTCGCACGGCACGCGCAGGCGCCGATGTGTGCGAGCTCGCTGGTCGCAGTGACGTGTAAAATATGTTCAATGTCGCGATGTGCCGCGATTCCCGCCCTTCCCCTCCCTTGCCCACACTTTCACCTCAGTATGTCCGTTTTTGTAGAAGTTGAAGCCGCTGTTGACGCAGTCGCCAGTGCATTCGCCTCTCATCAAGGCAGTCAGGAATCGATTTCCGGTAGGGGTCGATTTTCGCACGTGGTAATCATGTAGGACAATGCCGCTGGTCGGCGGGTTTTCTCGGGGATCTCCTGTTTCCCCTGCGCCTTCACTCCGGCGCTGCTCCATACTCACCTCATGCCGCTCTTCACAAGCGCTTAAGACCTAGATGTTAAATGCTGATCAAAATATCTTTATCGTCATCACTTTCACAACATTACTAGTGTAAAATCAGTGTCCCCTTTTGCGTAAGTTAAATAACCACTCTTGTATTTCGTCCTTAGGAACGTGAATATTTCACGAAAATAATTTTGCCCAAGTTTTTTTCAGTGCCTTACGAGCACATATGCAGCTTTGCTTCATGGTTATTGGCAGCGTGTCTTTGTGAAGTGACAGGTATCATTAGACAGTGTCAAACACAGTAATATTACTGCAGCACCACACGTCTGTAATGTTGGTAGAACCTCAAGACACGTGACAGTTCAAACATCCAGTTACTGACCATGAAGCAGAACTGCAGCTGTGCACATAAGACATTGAAACGAACTTGGGCTCAATTATTTTCGCGAGAAGTTAGTAGCCCTATTCATCCTACATAACATAAGTTTCATTACTCGCTGGTTTGTATCTGGACCTGCATGTTAGTTCATAATAGTATTTGTCATCCACATGATGTCCTGTTCCAAAACTCGTCTTGTCCATCACCAAGGAAAAATGAGTTCTGAACAGTTTTGTGTGGCTTTGAAACGTGCGCTGAAGTTGACGTGGTGATAGTTCCCAAAACCCGCCTTATTCAATAACAGAAACACTTTGAAAAACTGCTTTGGCCGTATAACAAATGGGCTCGCAAATCAGTTTTTCGCGATTTGCGCAGTTTTAGTGGAAGTGAACAACACGAGTTTTGGAAAGAGACTACTCAATATGTATTTAGCTCTTTTATAGTGACTTAAGAGTTTATGACTGCTTAATAAATAAAGTTATCTTATCCGTAAAATAAAGTCGTCATAAATGTTAACGCGATATAATAAGTAGCCTATGTTGTTGAAAGTAAGTATCGTATTACTTGTGAACTCAAAACAATAAATCCATGTTTTTGACACGCTGTGTTTTAGTTGAATAGTGTATAGTTTTCTGTAACGCGGGCATACTGGCGACTCTTGCTTGCGCTCCGCCATGTAGTGATCGTTTCTGCACAGTAGTTTCGCTGTACGTATGTAGACAGATGTTGAATACTTCAGCAATACCTCTCTCGTTACAACTTCAGCAATCACTCGCTATTTTATTACGATCATGATAATCCCTGGTGTAAGTAAGAAAACAAAGTTGCGATAGTTGTTTCCAGCTGCTACATTGCGTGCTACGACACATTTCACCAAGTACGGGCAGGGGTTTCCGCTTGATTGTAACCCTTGTCCATTATTGCGCGCACACAGAAAAAAAACTGTTTTGTTGTGACCATATTATGTTTTGTCGGTATGGACCACACCAACATTTTTTGTAGTGGTTGCAATTTTTTTTTTCTGTCTCTACAAATCTTTGTTGGGGGCAGCAAAAAAAAAATCTAGTCAGTACAAAACAAAATTGGTATGTTCCGTAATGACAAAATACTTTGTGGTAACCAGTAAACTTTTTTTTCCAGCGCACAAAACATGAAATACTGCTTAAAAGCGTTGGTGCATGGATAACAGAAAAATTGTAAAACTGCACATGATTATTTTTATAGTGTCCACTGTGTTCCCTTGCACTTGGCATAAAGTTTCGTCTCCTGACAACATGATTGCTAGTTGCAGTAACATTTATGAAGTGTTTGTGAGGACTTTACAAGGTAACGTATACACTTTCAGAATATCCGCTCTTGAACATGTGTTTTATGTGATATCATAAGTAAGGAAGATAATGAAAATTAAAAATTTACTTTACGACCTGTGGTAATTATGTTCTAATTCGACCACTCAATAGTTGCCTAGATGTAAACTATGTCTAATTTATAATATTCTCGTGTCACAGTGTTTGTTTCCATACTCCTCCGAAACGGCTAAACCGATTTCAATGAACTTTGGTATATACATTCGGTATGTCTGCGAACAGGTTTTTATCTATTTTTATACTCCTAGGTGCTACTGTTTAGTAAATATTTTTAATTTAATAATTTTAGAACCAGGTCGATAACTGTGTAAGTGATAATTGATGTTATCCCCACGAGATGATACCAGTCTGTCCCCACCAGGTGTCGCTACTGTATTATTATTTATTAATTTCTTTATTATTAGACATCTTCCACTTATATACCTCATCCTTACACACTTACAATAAGTTATTTATGTGACAAAACAACGTTTGTCGGGGCAGCTAGTTTTGCATAAAGTTTAAAAAAATTTCGGTATAAAACCTCGTTTTGCATCTGCAGTTTATTATAAATTTTGATACTTGATCAGTGGCGGCTCCAGGGTTGTTGCCAGGGAGGGCACAAGTTGTGTGTTAGTTGACACTACAGCCACTGACACGCTGGTATGTAGGTCCCGCTTATTACTGACTGCTCACAACACAATAAGTAGACAGTAGATATTTCATTGCCATTGGTATACGGCAGTGTGTTCACACCAGTGTACAGTTCTCTGCAACTTGTGCCCTCCCTGCCAACAATCCTCGAGCCGCCACTGTATTTTATCACTTACTAATGTCAATCTGAGTGGATAATGTAAACTGAATCAGCATAATAAAATTAATAACCAGCAGAATCATGATTAAAATGTCTAATACACATTTCAAAATTCCGCAATGCTGTCGTGCTGTTCTGTGGCTTTCAATGAAGAGTTTTGAAGACGCAAGCACGAGGTTAATAGGTTTCATGGAAATTCGTATTTGAATGTACATGTCACATTAAAATTTTTATGATCAAATCCAAAGTTAACGTAACCACGCATCGAACACTGACTCCAAGCAAACAAACGAATTGCCCTATGCTAGAGACATTTTTTCTGTAGTTGCAATACCTCAAGAAACTCTTTGAGCCAGTGAATGTCGATGTGACTGATTATTACTTTTTATTTGTAGTGTACAGTATTTCTTGTTAAAATGTTCATAGATATGATCAAAAAGGTATACAGTTATTATTTTTCAGTTAACGTCGTGCACATTTTCTTTCATATGAAATCACTAAAAACAGGAAAACCCTTAATAGTAAGGGGGTGGGGAAATTATATTTGAAAACCTTTATTTTAAACATACAAACTATGTTTACTTATAAGTCGGGTATGGTTATCTGCTGACCCACGTGCGTAAAATAAGTAATTTTAATATGTGCATTTTGAAGGCTATATAGCTTAATAAGTAAGTCATCTAGCACTATGTTCCAGTAAAGTGTCCACATTGAAGTGATCTTAGACATTTTTACATATTTACATAATTGGCCTTAATTTTTTATAATATGTGTGCTTTTGTTAAAAATTTCTCGTAAAATAAAACATAAATTTATATTTCGCGAGTACTGTCAAAGTAAGGAAGAAATATAATTAACAATACTTGCTAATATTTTTAAAAAGAATATTCAGTCATAAAATGTATCTATATCTGTTATGGCTCTCCGGATCAATTAAAAAATATTACCTAGACCTTCAAAGTAACAAAGATGGCATTTACTTTTCAAAACACTTGGCTTGCTGCACGACGTTACGTGGATCATAATTTTCCGTTAAGGTGGGGATTGAGCGAAATATTTTAACTGTTTTACTAATTTTTGTGTTTGTACCGAGGTATGGTTTGTTTTGTAAATAGGCCTACATGTGACTATTTTTTACTGTATTTAAATTGTATTGCTTTCATAGGTATTGTATAGTGACATAGCGAAAGTCCAAACTAACATAAAACGTTTTTATGCTAGAAATGAATACCAACTGAATTACCGAAAATAAATTATTCGTATTGGAGAACATTGTCACGGGCTGTGCCAGGATGTTTATAAAAGCAGCATTGGAAATTTTTTTTTGTTTCAAAATTACCGAATTGGAAATAAATTGTCAATATTCTGACATTTTTGAAAATACAAAAGAATATTTAATACGGTTTTTATACACGTATTGGTGTAGACAGTGACATTGTTCTTCTGCGAGAATTAATTCATTTCGGCAAAGTTGGACTATGACGTGCCATTGCGCAACAAAAGCTGAAAAATTTACATTACAACAAGACATTTTTCACAGTGTAGGCCTAGTCTACAAAACAAACCATATCTCTTACAAATGTAAAAAATGTTAAAACAATTGAATTTTTGTCGGTAAACTCCACTTTAACATTCACATAGTAAATTTAAGTTTTAGTTGGCTGACATCTTCAGATAGTAAGTTGTAGGCCTATTTACAAACATATCTTATTTGTTACGTGTTTCTTTTATGTGTTAATGCTCAGTTACTTCCGGCGTACTGCCACAAGCAGCTATTGATCATTGTAGATATACTGAGTCACTTTATCTCATTGGTAGAGACAGGACAAGTTCGCGGGTTCTCTCACCCGTAGGTTAGCCTCCAAAATATATATGTTCTCAAGTAGACAATCGCTCGCTGACACAGTGATAACTAGGGCCAGGGAAATATCGCGAATTCAATGACCTGCGTGTTATAATCAACTATCCTGTACATATAGATGATGTCATATCGCGGACAATTTTTATGTCAACATACGCTTGGAAAGTCTATTACACCAGTGTGTATACGCGCGTCTTGTTTACTTACGTCAAATACATACAAGGAGCGGGGCGCGGTTCATTAAGTCATTCTTCGTGGTCATAGTATGATTTCTGGAAATCTGCAAACATTTGGTATGCCAACATGAAATAACCATTTCTGAAATTCGTGTTGAGGTCCACGTACGGAAAACTTTGAGCGTTCAAATGAACTTTCGCGTTCTTTATATTGATGTCATGTTTCTCGCAACGTGTATGACTGGGTGAAGCACGTCTGACACAACATACCTGACTGCAGACCAATAACAGACATCCAGTATTACAAGAGGGGAATTCCTATTGGCTCAGTCAAATAGGTTAACAGCTCCACGTACAAGCGAAAGCCAGTAATCTTCTGGTTAGCTGAACGTAGATTGAAATACAGCAAACTTTCAAGTTTTCCTGTGATATACCATCATCTGTACCGCTTCATACTCAACCCTCGACAATTTGGCCGCTAGCTGAGCCTAGTTACTGGAGCAGCAGACAATGAACGAATAGACGGGGCTTGAGTATGCATAGGACAATGGATGCTAGCATGTGGGTCATTGAATTAACGCATGCGTGGGCCTGTATTCTGTTTCTTCTGTATGATACTGGGTCTGTGCATTCCAGGATGAGTCAAATAAGTAGAAGGGCCAATCACGAAAATATCACGAACTTATGCTTGTGTAAATTCTAGCTTGTACGGTAAGAAAACGTGAATTTTTCAGGTCTCTAATTCATTGCCTACGTTTAATGCTGAAATGCGGTTCGTTTGTACTATCAGGTCGCCAAAATTTATTATTCAGCAGTCCGGAAGGTTACGTATTGATGTTTGACAGGGAAGGTAGGATTCTTTTTCCCCACCAAACTCTTTTTTTTCTCCAGCATAAAAAAGTTTCTCCCGCTCGTGGGAGAAAAAAGTTCTCTGCGTTTTGTTGTCTCACGACAGTTTATTTTATATGTTGACAGTAAAAGACTCTTGAATAACGTAAAATGTTTGTGTTTGTTAACATGTTTTTTTTTTCCTTTCCTACGTAGCTTGTGGTCTGTAAAACCTAGTACGCACGGTTATCAGTACTGTTCAAGGTGACTTGCATCGTGTGACTGGCCTACTTGTATGTGAGTAACGTACATTCAAGGTCAGGTATCCTTCCCATGATCGTTTAGAAGCGGTTATATAATTTGTTTGCAACTTCTTGTGCAAGTCGTTCATGTTTTTATTTGGCATGTTTACATAAGGTAATTTATCCTGATATTGTTTATTTTGAGAGTAGAAAACAAACTGAAGTACTGTATAGTTAACACCCCCCCCCCTCCTCTAAGAAAATAAGGGCCATCACATTCCCATGGCATACAGACACATTCTAGCAAGCATGCTAGTACAACTTGCCGTGCTTGTAATGAAGAAGGTATATGTGTACAGGATGTCCCATAAGTCCGGTCTCATAGAAAAGGAAAGTTAATATAGGAAATATGTGAATGTAATGAAATGCTATTGTGAATAACAACATTACTGCTGCTTGCCGCTCCATCCCGCCGGCCATGTTACATCGTGTACAAAGCAATTTTAACCGTCTCATACGCATGTGTAAAGCACATCGCGACCATCATTTTGAACATTTTCTGTCGTAACGGCACGTGGAAGTGAACATAACACACTGCAACACATTACATCACTATTAATCCATTCCATATGTCATCAATTCCTATGTACCCTATGAGACCGGACTTACGGGACGTTCTGTATATTGTAGTATGTATGAGAAGTAAAGGATCAACGCCATCTAAATTTCACTTTATTGTGCGTTGTTATTCTAGTGCTGCCCGAGTTGATTATTTTCAGGTGTAATAAATTAGTAAAAAAAAAAAGTTAACGACCGCTCTTGTTCTGGAACATTGCCTTGACGTATCGGCAACGTAAGCTCGCCGCTATGCCATTGTGCCGAAGACTACAGATACAAGTGAAGACCGATGATTTTACTTGTTCTGCACAGCAGGTATTCTCCGTTCACTCTAAGTTGAGTTCTGAAGTAAACAAATAACGTAATATCATTGCACTTCGCTAGCTTCTAATTGGCTCAATTTGTGCATCGCGCCGACGTACTATTTCCAACCGACAAAAGTGTGTACAGTCGGGCATAATAGGAAATAACAATGCCGTATATATTAAAACAATATTGCGTGAAAATTTCGTACGTGTTATCGACATATGGAAACAAAAATTACATAAAAACTTGATAAAATATTGACATCATGCGCAAATACAGTATATTTCAAAATTGAATTGTAATTGTCAAGTCATGACTAACGATTGTATTCAAATATTCCGGTATTAACGTAACGAAAATTTGTCGCTACATGCAGAAAAAAAGTTGTCAACAAGATGAGTGATTAAACTTACTGTAAAGTCCTCCTGGATTATTTTGTACTTCGTTTTGGAAAAATTACATTTTATAAATCACCAAACAGTCTGTCGATAATTCACGACACATATTGTTTTTTATATAAAAGAATGCTATGCGAGATTTTTATTCTTGCCTTATAAACATCACCACAGTTTGTTCGGTAATGAAGACATCCACGTTTCGAAAACCATGCAAGACATTTTCACTGTTCACGTCCAGCATCACATAACCTACTCTGCAAGCGACGTAAATATAAACTGACGCGAGGACGGAACAATTTAGAACAAGGAACTTTGGTTCGGACCACGCGGCCGTGGTTCGGACGAACTGGAACGGAAAATGGACGAACAAAAAAAAAAAAACATTCGCAGTAACCACAACATTGACGCGTTAACGTCCAAAAATACTTTAAAAAAAAAAAAAACATAATATCTGGTGATATTTCTGACTTATTTTTACTGTGGTAATTATTACTGAACTAAACTTTTGGTATTTTCATAGTATCATACATCCTCTAAATACTGGTAAGTGTACCAAGAAACTCGTACGATTAACAGTGCGCCAGTCGTTAAATAACTCGTGAACCAACTGTACGGACGTGTCGTCCGCTAACCATAATTAAAGTAATAAACATATAGCGTTGTAGATTGTGTTTGTAACGTCTGTATATTTTAGGTATTTGTTAATAAAACTCTCTCATTAAGTGATGGAGTGGTAAATTTATATGTACACGACAAATAACAAAGATATATTTCCTATGCAAGATCTCAGTTTGACGGCGGTCGGCAGCCAATGAACATGTTTGTTTATAATTTGCTTTGTTTATCCTAAAACTCAACTAAGAGTGAACGGAGAGTAGTGATGTTTAAGGTCGTGCACCCTGTTTCAACTGTTGTACGCGATAATTATTTGTTCAGCCAACGAAAGAAGATATCAAAAATCTGTTTTGCAATTAGTTTAAGATGGTTTTGCCACGACAGCTAATTTTTTCAAAACAAGAAATAATAGGCCTACGGTTTCTACCAAAAAGGTGAATTAAGGGCTTGGGTCCGAGTTTCTCGGTTTACGAGAGAATTATTTTTTTAAATGCTTACGAAAGTCGATATTGTAAAATTGCTTCGTAACTTTTATCCAAATTGGTTTTTCTATGCTATGTAATTTTTCGATACAAACTGTATGATGGAGTAGAGCTAATTTATCGATTAAAAGGAAATTTCGTTAATTAACTAATTAGTAGAGAGGATGGTATATCGCGAAAATGTTTTGTGCCAAGATAGCCTTGAAAACACTGACACAACGTAGCTGTCTGCAGACCAATACCAGGCATCCAATATTACAATATCGGGATTCTTATTGGCTCAGTCAAATAGGGCAACAGCTCCACGTACAAGCTGAAGCCAGTAATCTTCTGGTAAGCTGGACGTGTATTGAAATCCATCA
>PNEQ01002349.1:0-47780 GCA_003012365.1 Medauroidea extradentata | reverse complement strand
GTATATCGCGAAAATGTTTTGTGCCAAGATAGCCTTGAAAACACTGACACAACGTAGCTGTCTGCAGACCAATACCAGGCATCCAATATTACAATATCGGGATTCTTATTGGCTCAGTCAAATAGGGCAACAGCTCCACGTACAAGCTGAAGCCAGTAATCTTCTGGTAAGCTGGACGTGTATTGAAATCCATCAAACAATCAACTTTTCCCGCGATAAACCATCATCTCTACTATTATTAGCAACTATTTTGTAGTCTTCTGACTCGACAAAATTAGAGTATGCAGTTTAAATCAGTCATAACAAAGTTACGAAGCGATTTTACGATATCGGCTCCCATTTATGTTTTAAAAAATAATTGTCGTTAAATGCGAAGAAACTCGGACCCATGCCTTTAAGCCTTTAAGCTAATTACGTAACAAACAAAGTTCTGGTTAAGGCATAGTATTGACTAACTTGAGAAAATCGGCTAACATGAAAATGATTTTAAACAAAACCTCTCTCTCACTGTTTCGCAGTTTTGTATAAAATGGTTTTCATTATGCCGGCTATTTTTTTTTTCACAAGATAGCAATTACTATGATTGCTGGATTTATTTACTTGGACGTACTCCATTTTGCAATGGAGTGTTTCCAAACAAATAAATCCAGTCATGCACTCGCATTGCACAGTTCTTTCAAAGATCATAAAGTACTACGATTTTAGCTGATTATGTAATTAACGAAATGTTTGTTAGTTGACTTACTATTCGAAACGGTATAACTTTATTTCTTGGGAAAAAATAGTTGCAACGAAAAAAAAAAAAAAAAAAGATTTGCTCTCATATAAGCTTAAAAAAAAAAATAATTATCGTAAAACCAGTAGAAACATGGCTATAATCGCAGCCCAGTGCATGGCAGGCGTGTGTTCTATAGTTGGTTCCGGATAAAATTAGAACTTTTGAAACCCTAGTGCCGTTTTATCTTTCATGTAATTTCTAATTTCCTGCCACGTTTTAATCTAAAGAATGCTACTGAAGTAGCAATTTTATATATATATATATATATATATATATATATATATATATATATATATATATATATATATATGTATATATATATATATAATATCGAAGTTAAACAGCCTGACTTACGTCGTCACGAAAAAAAAATACTATAAAATGTATAATAATAATGCCGTACTAAAATTTGCCGAGTCTTCAGAAAATAATATTTTTATATTATTCTAGACGAAACAGTTTTCAAGAGTGGCCACGTTATGGCGAACCGCCTATAGTTGTGCAAGTTTGAGGTTTTATCTAGGAGCTGTATGAGAGGAAAGGAGCCAGGGCACAGTGGCTATGTGGCGAGCCGTGTGTGCGCGCCCCTTGTGGTTCGTCTTTGATGTACTCCGGCCCCGAGTTGCCCCGCTGCTTGTTTGCCTGCTTGGCGTACTGTACTGTTGGCCTCCGTGGTCTTGGCATAGCCCCGAGTGCGCGCAGCCCCGTCGTGGCTGCCGTCCTGACCACATACACACATACACACACGTCCTGAATAAGTTGCCTACCTTTGACTTGCGACGCCGGCTATGTAGTCTGGATTACCCCACCACCCCACCCCTTCCCTCTCATCCTGCCACCGGGATACACATTCAGGGGGTTCGTGAAACCAGAGCCCAAAACATTGGACAGATATCACTTACAAAATTCAAGTGGAAATATTTGGGATAGTTCATAGATAGCTAAACTGAATGTTATTACCTACGTGAGACTTTCAAATTGTAATCTTTAAAACCTAATATTATAAACAGGAAAAATTCGCGGATTCACTGACGCGTAGGCCAGCCTCCAAGGTCATCTGAGTTTTCAAGCAGACATGATCTGCTCACTGGCTGCTCGATGACGCAGTGATATGGGCCTGCATTTAGTTGCTTCTGTACTATTGGCTAGGCAACTTCCAGGAAGTGTCAAATATGTCACAGGCCAATTGCGAAAGTGGCACGAACTTACAGTTACTGCAATTGTAGCTTGCGGCCAAAAAAAACCGAATTGTTCAGGTTTCTACCTATTATTAGATACCTAGAAATGTCGCGGGTTCAACAATCAGCCGGCTATACTCCACAGTCCTGTGTAATCTCTATCCTCAGCTACTTGTACATTGGCTGTTGCTCCAAGATTGGTCACTTGTACGTCTGACAAGATAGTGTGGGAGTCGGTGAGTGATTCATGCAGTTATGCTATTGGTTCGCAGTTCCCAGGGAAGACTTCAAGTAACAGTGGCCCAATGCGAAAGTACTTAACGTGTATATAAGTTCCCAACGTCTTATCAAATTAATTCGCGAAATTTCGGGGCCTCTACCTATTATCGCAATCAATTTGAAGATATTGATAACAGAATGCTGCCTACCCCATAACCCTCAGCAGAGGATGTATGTGTATTAACATCTCAAATTGTGTTAGGCGGGCTCAATACATGTCGAACATATGTTACGCCAGTGAATTTTTCATTTCAGTGCAGTGCACATTCCTTTTGGATCTTGTATGTTGATTTTTAATTTCCTCAAAACTACGAATAGATCAGCATTTTAATCTCCTAAAGAAGACATGAAAAATTCTTCTGATATTTTTCTCCACATTTATTACTATTTTTTAATCTCGATGTAGGAAATATATTTTTTTTTTTTTTCGTTCGAAAGCGGTATCTTGAAAAATGACTCGGTACACAAATATAATTTAACTTGTAAACCCCTATTCTTGCTTCGAACCAGGTCTTCGAGAAATCCACGGCACTTAACGCAGTTGTTTGAGAATCATCATTAGAGATGATGAAGTATCGCGGGAACATTTGACTGTTTGAAGGGGTTTCATTGCACGTTCATCGTATCAAAAGATTACTGGCTTTCGCTCGTACGCGGAACTGTTACCCTATTTGACTGGGCCAATGAGAATCATGCTACTGTAATATCTTATGCCTGTTATTGGTCTGCAGACAGCTACGTTGTGTCAGACTTATATTACCCGATCGTACGTATTGCAAGAAACAGCAGGATTTTAAGGGTAATTTGACACACAAAATTTTCGCTATATGCCATTATTAGAGATTATGGTATATCGCGAAAATATGTTGTGCCAACATACCCCTGTAGGTTCTTGCAGCATATATGACTGTGTGATATACGTTTGACACAACATAGCTGTCTGCAGAAACACAACAGGCATGAAATATTACAATAGTGATATTCTCATTGGCCAGTCAAATGGGGTAACAACTCCAATAAACTTATGGTAAGCTGAACGTGCGTTGAAACTCAGCAAACAGTCAAGCAGTGGCGGCTCGAGGGTTGTTGCCAGGTAGGACACAAGTTGCAGAGAACTGTATAGTGTTGTACGCTAGTTGACTCTACAGCCACTGACACGCTGGTATGTAGGTGCCGCTTATTACTGACTGCTTACAACACAATAAGTAGCCAGTAGATATGTCATGGAGTCATTGTTATATAGCGGCGCATTTACACGAGTGTACTTGTGCCCTACCTGCCAACAATCCTCAAGCCGCCACTGCAGTCATATTTTCCCGGCGTCAACCATCATCTCTAATCATTTAATGGATCTTCGTTTCCGGCATTTGACGAAAAACACATTTCCAGTTTTACTGAAGAGCTCATATATTCTGTGATATTTTTTAGGTTTACCGTCCCCTTTTTTCCTTACTTTATTTTTCATGAGAAATCAACTCCAGAAGTTTGACTTTGACGTTTCTAACATCCTCTCTATTCGGACTAAACCTGAAACATAGCTATTTGGTGAGAACTACCGTGTGGGCTAGATGTGAAAGAATAGAAAAATGTGGAAAAGCACCTTCAAGTGTAAACATTGAAACTAAAAGAATCGATACAGCAAGCACAGGGCATATAAATAAAATGGGAAGATACGGCACAGCGGTCTTTACATCTCGTCGTTAGAAACGACGACACACAATGCGACATAATGACATGAACTGGCCGTGGCCGTTGTTGAGGAACCGCCACAGCGTTGCCGTGGAGCGATTTCGTGAAAACATGGGCGGGAAGGGGGAAATTATAATCAGGGAAGCTTGAGCCGGCATCGAACCCGGGTCCTGCCGAATACGAGTCCAGCGTGTTATCGTTGCATTATTTGAACCGGGAAATCTCTGAAACAATAAAAATATGTAAATTTAGCCATTATTTACGAACACTGCTTTCGGTGGCAAATTAGTACCTCGTTTACAGCCATTCAGTCGAAACACACAGAGCATACAAGATCATATAGCGATGTGGACTGCACAGAGTTGAAAAATTCACGGTTTTTTTTCAGACTGCTGTCACGTAAAAAAAATTCCAGCAGGAATCGTAAAACAAAAGTAGAGAGGCATGTGCTGGACTTACTGCGCACTTTCCGTAAATAATAAAGTAGAACCACCGCTTAAGGGGGATTGATCCCTGTCAGGTCGGTTCCACGGTTTTTCTTATAAATCAGGGAATAGACACATTGTTTTACTTTTTTCACGCTGACAAGGCATAGGTTATTGTTTCATTCACTTTTTGGAATCCATATGGCGTTGTTTCTGTTAATGTTGTGGCCTCTGTAGTCGCTAACGTAAATAAAGCAATTTTTCCGTTTCAGCTGTTTCACGTTGCAAAATAATGAATACATTATGGTTCCAGCAATTACAGAAAATCGATTAAGTTGTGATCTATGCCTTGTCATGACGAAATTTTTGATACATCGACTGGAACAGAAGTTATCGAGAAGAAACACATAAATCCAAGAAGAAGAAACACATAAATCCAAGGTGGTAGGGATCAATATCCCTTAAAGCCCCATAGGAAAATGCCAACGAACAACAGTTTTCACTCCCCGCACATAAAGGCGTCATGGTTACTGAAGCAATACCCATTGTAGACCTTATCACCTGCATGTTATCGTACCTCAGACGCAGCATCTAGCGCCCGCTGTATAGGATACTTAACTTGGCTTGTAAATAAATGTACTTGTTTTCTCCAGTGATCTTGAGTAGGCATGGCCCAGTTGGCAGGATCTTCAGTTTGATGGCGATAATATAAGTTTTCCATTTAGCGCTCTGCAGGTATGGTCACTGCGTTGTAGAACGCATTCGCCTGAATGTAAAGCCCAGTCAGCAGTGGCGTAGCTAGGATTTGCGTAAGAAGGGGGAGAATAATATAACAAACTGAATCCAGTCATGCACTCCCAATTCACAGTTCTTTCAAAGATAATATAATGAACATTGACCATCCCTTTAAAACGGAGGGTGCAGAGGTCCTCCCCCGAAAAATTTGGATTTCGAAGTGCAAAATAGTGATATTTCAACAGTTTTTCAGGGGCCGCGGTGGCCGAATGGTCAGTCCATTCGCTTCCCACCAAGGCGATCCGGGTTCGATTTCCGGCGAGTTCTGTCCCCGGATTTTCGCACGTGGGAAATGTGCCGGACGGGTTTTCTCTGGGATATCCCGTTTCCCTCGCCCTTTCGTTCCAGCGCTGCTCCATACTCGCATCATGTCACCCTTCACCAGCGCTGAAGACCTCGATCTCACTCTCTCAACAGTTATTCGTAACAAAACATTAAATATTATACTGTTCAAAATATTTTAATAAATAGATTTTTTTTTATTTTGGTCTGATTGGGAGGGGAGGGTGACGTTAGAACCCCCTACCCCGTCCCCCCTTGGCATGGCCCTTGCAGCCGAGGGCGACGGAAGGTGTTATAAATAAAAAAGTGTACATGTTTTTTTTACAGCTTCACAGATTCCATCCATGTGTTTAGTTGGTTAGTATTAGGTCCAAGAATATTTCGCAGAAATAATGTTGTCCCTGTTTATTTCAGTGTATTACGTGTACGTCTGTATTTGTGCTTCACAGTCTGTGATTGGTTGTTTCAATTCTCGCGTGTGTTCGGACTCTACTCGCAAACCACAAACACGTGGTGTTGCAGTAGCCTTACTCTGATTGGCGCAGTATTGAGAGAAGTCACTCCACAAAGTCACGCAGCCAATAAGCGCGAGACAGAAATGCAGATGTGCACGTAAGACACTGAAATTAACTGGGACAAAATTGAGGACCTGGGTGGACTAATAACTTATGCAAGCAAGCTTAAGTCGTTACTCCGCCAATTGTAAATTTAGCATTGCTAACCTTCGTTCTATATACCATAACGAAATGGTTTCCCTTGGACAATGATCGATGGAGTTCGAGACCGTTATAAAAAGGTGACAACATTAATTTACCAGAATTTAAAACCTTTAAACTTTAATATCTCAAAACACAATTTTCTGACTTAAGTCGTTAGTCCAGCCAGATCCTCAATTATTTTCGTGAAAAGTTCTTGGCCCTAGTTATTATCTACGCTAAAGGAATCACACGTGCAAGTTAAAACGTGCTGACGAACAGCGTAGATTTATCAACTTAATAGTTCTGCGCATATGTAGTAGGCCTTTTGAGAACGTCACCCTTACAGCTGATATTAGTGGCACATTTGACCCTCTGACCCACTGGTTACGCCTGCCGTGGACCCAGTTATATCTGATGACACTGCTCTCTCTACGATCAATGTTTAGGGATGACGTGGCTTATCGTTTAGCTGTTGAATGGCTAGCAACAGACTAGTAGCGGGACAGTCACAGCATCGTACTACATTCTGAGCAGCTGATGTAGTCCCTTATTAAGACCACTTCCTTGTTTACGTCGTGCTTGAGAATATTTTTGAACTATAAAATTAAGTAGATATCGTTAAATCTTGTCATAGACTTGTTGAAAAAGATTTTTACTATGTAGCATAGTTTTTTTACTGTGGAAAAAAATTTTGCTACATAGTAAAAACACTAGCCAGCAAATCTATATTTTGCACTATCTGCTTTCCTTCAGAATTTTGAAATTGTTGTCAAAATTATCAAGAGTAAATATGTAGACGATGGCCTTGAATGTATTCCGCGCGACTACGTGCGTTTTACTTTCGCGTTTGCTACAACTGCGTAGCTGATCATTTGATCTGCTGGTTTTTGTTGCCAGTGTTGTGTGGAGCACGCCGGTCTGTAACCGCGGAACAGCCTGTATAAAAGGCAATATGTTTAGTCATCTTTGTGAGCCAATATTTAGTTACCTCGTGCAGCGCAATCGAAGGCACACAATTCCTGCTTCACACGTGGGTATATAGAAATGCGTGTATACGGCAGATGTTTGCTTACCAAGTTGACAAAGACTGTTTTCGACGATTGTCATTTTTATATATTTTTCTACTTGGAGTTTTGAAAATGAAAAACTTTATTGCGACCGTAGACGTGATTATTATAACATTTACAAGAATAACTAAAAATTAACCAATACTTTCTTGTACGTTTACAAACAAGTTGTATGCGTGTGCAATTTTTCTCGTAAATTTTACGTATCGCTAAAATTTTTTTGTAATCAACGATTTTTTTATACAAATTTACTCGATAATGAACTTTATCGTGTCAGTGAACTAACTCCCTACTGTTAAACGTTTTAGCGTTCCATTATACTGGTTATTGGAATTTTTAAAAACTAATTTTTAAGATTGGTGGCATTATTTTTGTAGTATCTAATTGATAAATACTTAAAAGTTGTTTTACAGTTTTTTCCCTTGCAAAAGTACAGAAATTTTTTACTGTAATGATGAAGTTATTAATAAATTATGTGGTTCGCATAATATATGAAGTCTCGGTTGAGTTATAAATAAAGACGTACTCCGCGTATATAATGCATTTAAAAGTTTGAGTTATAATTATTTTGTAAGTAAATGACACTTTGTGTGTAAGAAATTTACGGGACAAAGAAATATATGGGAAAGTTTCTTATCAGTAACAGTACAAACATTTTAATAGCCCCCCTTTTTTAATTGTACATTTTACGCAGAACGTATTGTCCGTTATTTTACGGAGGGTTCCGTTATCAAGAAAAACTGAGTGTCCGTTACTTTACGAAGATTTCTGGATAATTTTTTGCCAGTACTTTTCCGTAATTTAACGGAAAAATTTTCTAACAGTGTGTGTGTATCACGTTCACATCCGGCCGTCGACTTGCTCGACACTTCGTGAAAGTAACCGAGTCAATAATAAAACTGCGATCTAACTGTGTCAACGAGTAGATTATAAACAACTGCTGTCTGCGCGGTTTTACATATTCTTGGAGGCTAACCTACAGCTCAGTGAACCTGCGTATTATTCCGGTCTCTATTCATGAACAATACTTCGCTAACGTATATCGATGTACGTAGAATGTTCTGCACATGTTGTACGATGATTTTCCGTGTATGGAAACTGTGCTGTACAGAGCAGTCGTTTTACATTTTAGTCAAAGGTATAATTAAGTTCCTTTCTTAAGAGTGTCACTCAGTAGTGACGGAGCTATAAGGACGACCTTGAAGCGTGCATAGAATACCACAACGATCCAAGCGTTGAACTAGCGTGCAAGTTTCCCGCCTATACACTTTTTACTATGGGACACTAAGCGGTGACCATATAATTGTATTCGTTAAAAGTCTGTAGCAAAGTTCAGTGCGTGTCTCTATTGGTTGTTCGGGATTAGGCCTAAGTGAGCACCCTATAAAGCCCTGCTAAATTTCTATTTTCTGTAAACTCATATCGTTCCGCGCGTAACGGCCAACAGTTGGAAACGTCTAACCTCTCTGGTCACGTCACTTGACTCTTGCGCGTGTAAGATAAATAGCGCAGTCGGTAGGGACCTCTACAGTTTATAATAAATAATGTTTATTAATTACGTAAAATACGAGTATGCCGACTTCAGTTGATTTTATTTCTGTAATGTTGTATTTAAGTAGAAAAATACACGGAACTAACTCTCTGCCAACCATACAGACAGTAAGGCAACTAAATTGCATTTTTTAATATATATATATACATATAGAGTAACGGCTAGTGATATTTTTCAAAGGTTAAATTTTTAGTACTCACTTTATCCCGAATGACCTATATCGAGTTTCACATACATCCGGTTAGTACATTTTGAAGTACGGCAGTGTAAAAAGGTACCTTGTAGCTGTGTTGGAAGGCTTAGAAACAGTGTATTTTAATGCGCATGGTGTCTGACAGTGACATTCCGTACTTTTTCCGAAGTGTTGTTTTCTTTTCTCACATGGTGGCCGCGGTGGCCGAGAGGTCAGACCTCTCGCATCCCACCAAGGCGATCCGGGTTCGGTCCCCGGGTTTTGGCATGTGGGAATCGTGTCGGACGATGCCGTTGGTCGGCGGGTTTTCTCGGTGATCTCCCGTTTCCCCCGCCCTTTCATTCCGGCGCTGTTCTATATATAATGAACTCTCCCCCCTCCCCAACCTGGTTAAAGACCACGATGTTGAAAACTGACCAAAAATATTTTGACTTCCACTTTTCTTACGTCGTAACACTTTGCACATGTTGAATAGTTTACTAAAAACGTATTTACTAACACACCTGCAACGCGTTAAAGGCACGTGGTAATCGGCGCCCCTAAGTTAATGCAATTTTACCACCCACCCACCCCTCATGTACTGGTATAAGTGAACTTTTCGCTATGTTGCAGAAGAATTATGCATTTTAAGTAAGGGAGAACAAATTTCCCGTTTAAGTTGCATGACATTACCTAAAACTCGTCAGGTGAAGTTTGCCTTTATTTTTTACGATGTAGGTCAGGACGTAGCAGGCATTTGACTGCGCTGTTTTGCTCGCTTCTCGCAACATTCAACAATCCTATTGGAGTACGATGGTTATTGCTGCTTTCTGCTGAAGTGTTATGACCGCCATCCTAAACACTTTCGTACTGTCGGTGAAGTACTTTCAGTTAATTTTTACGACGGATTGTGAACCGACAGTTGTACAAATTGTTTCTAACGGCAGCGTGAATTACGTCAGTAGTTACCATCGTGACGTCACGAAGTTCACTGCCGTTGGGAAACAACTGCTCGTTGTTAGTTATCACAGTCAGCCACTTTTGTTTCGATTTGTGTTGCAATTTTACGATTGTATGGTTTCCTTTTTCGTGTGATTTGTAAGACTTAGGGACGCCTGTTTTCCGCGAAAAGAATGTTGCCTCACTTTGTTTCCGTGCCTTACGTGCACATCTGCAGATCTGCTTCGTGGTTAGTGATTGGGTATTTTAACTGTCGCGAGCCTTGGAATTCTGCCGGCAAATCGTAGACTTGTGGTGTTGCAGGAAAGTTTTTTTGTAATTGGCTCAGTCAAATGAGATACGGCTCTTCACACAGACACGCTGCCAATAACCATGAAGCAGAACTGCAGATGTGCACGTAAGGCACTGAGACAAACCGGGGCAAAATTATTTTCGCGACAAACAGGGGTCGATAGTAATAATACATGATCGCTGAATGGGATCCAAGTGCCAATTTTTTTTCAATTGTTTTTCCATCTTTTATGACGTAACATAAAAAACACGCGGTTACGTCACGAAACCAACTAGAATATAATTTTTGTATGGTTTACAAGCATACTTAAATCTTGTGCAATGCTAATTTAAAATAATATATTATTGGTAGAGATGATGGTTTATCGCGGGAAATCTTGACTATTTGCTAGGCTTCAACGTGCGTTCAGCTTATCAAAAGATTACTGGTTTTTCCTTGTACGTGGAGCTGTTGCCCTATTTGACCTAGCCAATAAGAATACCGCTATTATAATATTTGATGCATGTTATTGGTCTGCAGACATCTACGTTGTGTCAGTGTTTTCAAGGCTATGTTGGCACAAAACATTTTCGCGATATACCATCATCTCTAATTATTGTCCACTGTGGTATGTGCTTGCTCATGTGTTTCTTGAAGTCTTAACAACTGCATTAAGAAATTTCTCTGTAATCCGATAAATCATTCATCTTCTATTAATGTTTGGTGTTTGGTTACGTTTGATTAGTATTTTACCATAACATTTGAAATGTAACTTCATGCATATCTCGTGGTAAATAATCGTGAAAGTTTTAAAACTCGTAAACTACTAGTTTCTTCAACATTCGTTGTAGCACGTGAATACAACGGAATTTTGGAATTTGTATTGCGAAATACAAACATTTAAACGTGTACTTATCATTCTTAACCTTAGTAATGTGTTAAAAATTATGTTATTTCCTTTTACACTTCTCTTACACTGGTACTGGATAAAGTTAAAACATAATATACAGTAAACTGAAGATATATTTAAAAAAACTTCATGCAACTGCAATAATCGTTAGTAAAATTCTAGGCCAGGAAGAGATTACGAGAAATTCGTCATGACTAGTGATAGGTCTGAAATGGTAAAAACAGTAAGCTTGTGAGAATTCGCAAAAAAAAAGATGAAGTTCTCTAATTAATAATTATCTCCAAGGGCTTGATGTATTTATTTTCTATGGACATGCAGTTACAGTTGCGTTAGCGTCGAGATTCGCATTTATCGTAGAGTACAAGATATGTAACGACATATGGCGTTAATTTTACGTGACGAAAGCTTAGAAAAGTTTTATAGTATGTTTTCACTTCGTCTGTAAAGTGAATATATAGCGTCTACAATTCCGTGAAAATCGACTTAAAAACTCAATTTATTTCCAGGGGCGTGTTAAATAATACTCTTGTATTTTTGTTTTTTAGCCATAATATTTATTCTAGTTGTATTATCAAAAATTTATTTTTGACAATACATTAGGAGTATTTTTCATAAACTACTTGACGTAAATAATAATGGAATCATTCGTTAATTTGTAATGCAAAATTGCTTTTACGAATGATATAATTACAAATCCAACATAAGATGAATATATAACACTATTATATTATGATCTCCAAAATATCGTCTGTGCCTCAAAATTGCCACATTAACCAAAAATATTTTAGAACAGAAGTTATTGTAGAAAATCGATGAATAAAATTTAGCATCTAGCTCTCCCCGTTAAAGGGAAATGTTATATAATTTTGTAATTTTTTCAGTTTTTGAGCCGTAACATTTATTCAAATTGTATTACCGAAAATTTTCTGTTCGACAGAACATAGGATATAGACTTGGTAAACAGCTTGACATAAATAGTAATGAAATATTTCATTAATTGGCCATGCAGAGTCATTGCAAGAAAATTCTTGAAAGGTGACATGTAATTTTCTTACGATGATTCTGCATGGCAAATTAATTAAAATTTACATTATTATTTATGTAACGGTGTATATCACGAATATATCCAATGCTTTGTAGAAGAGAAAAGTTTGATAATGCAATTTGGAAAAATAAATAGCTCAAAAACTAAAAATGCAATAAAATGGTCTCACACTCACCCTTAAGTCGTACCTTCTCGTACGAAATACGATTTTCTAGAAATAAGTATTTGTTTATGGGTTGGTTCTCGATATTGCTGAATTCCGTCCGTTATGTTTTTGAGCTTTACCCTGCGTCCCGCCCATGTAGTAATTTCTATATTTTCATTGTTCAGGCAAGTTTGCACGTGTGGTTTCCAAATGTACACTCAATTCTCGGTAGTTTTATGTACCTTCCAGACGCAGGATTGTAAACAACAGTGTGGTTTCCTCGTGCGGATAAACTCCCGGAAGGGACGGTTGAGCGCGGTGGTTGGTTTGTTTTTCCACTGGCAGGCCCGCACATAAACAGACAGCAGCCTAGCCTGGCAAGGTCGGTGTGTTTTGGAAATGAGCGTGCACCACGTCGGAAGTCGCGTTCGTTGAAAGGGGTCGGCCCGCCACGCAAATATTGACAGAGCTGTGATTGGTTGCGCAAAGAGCAAGAGTTCGCTGACTGACCCCTCCTCCTGCCACCGGCAGACTCCTTGCTTTTCCCCTGCACGCACTGGTCTCACGTGTACCACGCATAGCCGCGATTTTGTGACGAAAAGATTTTTGTAACATTTGGGTTTCAGTGTGTTATGTTGACATCTGCAGCTCTGCTACATCGTCTGTGATTGGGGGATTTTACTCTCTTTTGCCTTGGAAAATTACAGATGTGAGGTGTCACAAACACCTTATGATTAGAGCCAGTGATTTTTGGTGAAAAGAATTCTGCAACAGTTTGTTTCAATGCCTTATGTTTAGAGGTACGTCAATTTCGCGGATTCGTCTGGCAGCAGCCAAGACTTGTCAGTCCTATACACCCACTGGCCAAAGGCTTATAACTGTACAAGCAGGTAGCAAGCGATAGCACTTCGCATTATTTCCTTATTTACTACTGGCTTGCAGTAGTCAAACGCGTTTCGTAACAGCCGCCAGCAAGTCACAGACATGACAATGAAGTATACATAATTGGCGTTCAACCTGACCTGGAATGTATCTGCGAAATTTACGTACCTCTACATATATTCACATTTGTTTCTCTGCTTCACTGTTGGCGTTTGGAAGTTTTTACCTTTCGGCGTCTCAGGGCCCTACCCGCAAATCACGGACGTGTGATAACATTGTTCTGGTTGGTGCAGTCAAATGAGCCACGACTCTGCCCTATTATATTCTGACAATAACGACGAACCAGAGTTGCAGGTGTGCACACAAGGCATTGAAACAAGTTGTTGCACAATTATTTTCTCCAAAAATCACTGGCTGTACTTATAGTTGATGCAGTCAAACGAGGACACTTATCTGAACAAAGACTCTCTGCCAATAACCATGAAGCACAACTGCCGACATGCACGTGAGACACTGAA
This sequence comes from Medauroidea extradentata, assembly GCA_003012365.1. Taxonomy (NCBI): domain Eukaryota; kingdom Metazoa; phylum Arthropoda; class Insecta; order Phasmatodea; family Phasmatidae; genus Medauroidea; species Medauroidea extradentata. The sequence continues at coordinate 34,134 of PNEQ01002349.1, read as the reverse complement.
ACAAAGTGGGGCAAAAGTCTTTTCGCATCAAAATCGCGGCCCTACGTAGGTCGTTCGTGATGAAGTGAGCAGTAAGGATTAAACCTTTGGAAGGAAATCAGTAGCCGTTACTGCATATATCGCACTGTCAAAGTAGTACAGTCACAAGTCTGAATTTGCTATTTGTAAGGACAACAATATAAGATTGGATGAGTTTTAAAAGATTTAACATATATTACTTTATTAATTGTTGATGGCCTAAATTAAAATTTATTACATCTCTCACAAGAATAAGCTTTAACTATACAAGAGCCATTTTTGAACTAATTGTCATGTTATTGCACGACGAGGGAAAGTTGAAAGCTTGAATACATCAAATCATTATTATAAAACTATAAATATTCTAGTAGTAGTTATAGTAATTTTATATTTTAAAGATTGAAACATTTTTTTTTTTTTCCCAGTGTTGGTTGTAACTAATTTTCCAAAATTTCAGAGTTATGGCCGTAGTATTTTGACAGAGCGATATTTCAACATTAATAATAGTTAAGTCACTTTTCTCGTTGTATGGTTGGCAGCGAATTGCCGAGTGTAGTTCCATGTGTTTTCCTATTTAATTGCTACAACAGTGAAATAATGCCACTGGTCGACCAGCGCTATAATCTCTTCACTCACTCACTCACTCACTCTGTACACAGATCCTTCCCAATTTTGTGCATCCCGGCGAAGTGTTTTATAATTATTATATTAATGCATATCACGATATATACCTAATCTATATTCGTATACTTGCTCGCTATAGGACTCTAAGGTAGGCGGCACCCTTAACAGTTTTAGCGACAGCGTCCAGTAGAAATGACGTTGCATAAGAAACGCTTTTATGATCAGGGCTGTACTCATAAGTAAACCTTAGACCATTAAAGAACGTCTCATACTTATGAGAACACGCCAATTATCAGTGAGAACGTTAATGGCCATTTAGTCAGTAATTTCCACTATAATACTACTTGTTGGGAGCAATTTTTATTTTCTGTGGTATGTTTATATAAATAATTAATATCTGGTCAAAAAATGCTTTAAGAAGTTCTTCATAGCAGCATAGGCCTATAGCCTTATTTTGCAGCGGAAGTAAGCGGGAAAATTGTTTCGTTACGTGTTAGTAGTGATTCTCGAGGAGATACTTCGTAGTGTATTTTTATAAACCCGATTGCTTCTATGTTCCGTTTAAGGACTTGGCTAAAGTTATAGGCATTTGTTTAGAAGAGTTTAATATTTCTATAGGAGTATGTTATTTTGTAGAACAAAGTGTGAAGTTTAATGTTTACCGAAGTAGTTTACGCGTAGAGGTTAGACCCGTGTGGTGTGCCTTATTTCGCAGTCGAGGGCCAAGTGTTGTTGGGGCAGTTACCCTCTGCTGCTCACATTTCTCCCGCTTGTTTATCTGGGCCAGACATAACGCGCTGCCCGACGTGTAACCACCGCTCCTTGGACCATTGTTTTTATCAGCGGCCGGCTCCGAAAGAGCGGCAAAATTGTTTGAGGTCCGCCATTGTCCCGAGGGATACAGAGAGAGAGAGAGAGAGGTCGTTTGGAATGTGCTCGCCGTGTTTGTTCGCGATGCAGTCGTTACCCCGCTGATTGCAACATTCCGCAATAAAGCCCTCGCCCTCTGTGTATCTGCCTTCTTCCTCTGTCCTTGCTCTGCACCTCATCCTTCTCTCCAGCCACCTACCTCCCCCACGGTCCTTGTGTTTGCGCCGCTCTCATTTTCACCATCTATTCTCCTCGTCTCGCCGGATGCCAAATTCTATTGCCTTTATCTGTACCCTTGGTTCCTTTCATCGGGCTGTCCTTTCATCGGCCAGGGCTGAACAAGCCAGCCGCTTCCACAATTCAGCCGAGAATTATTCCGAGCGCCAATATCGCCGATGAAGACGGCGTGCATCGCAGCATACGAGCGTCTGTTTAGGAAGGTACGAGCGCCGAGTTGGAAATTTCCCTACCCATATTCCTTTCCTCATTATCATATGAATCTTCATTTCTTATAGACGAACAGCCGTGGCCATTGGCGCACCTAAGGGGGGATTTCGGGTGTCGAAACACCACCCCTCCCCCTTCTCCGCGAAAATTCGTACAGTTATTTTTAATAATAGTTATTTTTCTTTAATGTAATATTACCATTTTACTTACAATTGTTGCGTAAGTTTAATTGTTATTATTTAAAAAAATAATGATGTAATTGCTCAGTTCAAATTATCCAACAAAACTTTGACAGGGTCAGTCAATGGGGGTCCTGAACCCCGTCCCCCCATCCACCTCTATTTCTACATTTCCAAAACTCCTTAAATAACATTTTCATTTTACTCCTTGAAATCCAATTTTTTCGCGCGGGGGGGGGGGGGCACGGAACCGCATAGTTTTCGGTGGGAAGGGGAGGATCGGTGTTACTTCATAACATTCCCAGGTCCGGGATCAACCCCCACCCTCGTAGTTTCGACCCTGTATCACCCCCCTCCCCTTCCCTGTCAAAATTCTGGGTACGCTCCGGGCAGTGGCGATATCTTTTGCGCGATGTACGGCGCTGTTTATTCTCTAAGTGTTGTTCTTGCCAATTTTTCTTTTAAAAAAATTCGCTTTTTGCGTCATAATTCTTCACGTCGAACGTTTGCTTGTAATATCATCCTTTTTTATTATTCTTTCCGCTGATAATAAACATACGCCGCTTCTTATCGTACAAGTTAACTTTGGAAAAGTGTGACTTATATGTGGGATAGGGTTCAGACATCCCGAGTTGCTGCGTGTCTGGAAAACATGGGAAAATCTTGAAAAGTCAGGGAATTTGAAAGTATTCACGGACAACCTGAAAGAGTAAGGGGAAATGCTTTTGCTGCGTGGAAACAGATGTGTGTATTAAAGAATTTTAAATCTGATAATCTAACGCGTCTATATCTGTAAAGTCCTGCATGTACAATTATTTTGTGATTAGAGGTAATGTTAATTCTTTAGTTTTCAATAATTTTTTTAATATGTGGTTTGGAACCTATAACTTACTATTTATTTCTCGTAAAACTTCACTCTTACAACACAAGACACAGTTACCATAATTTCTGATAGATTGCTCTTAGAAGCTATTGTAAATATAAATGTATCAGTCGTGCAGTATATAGAATTTACTTAGACTACCAGAACAGTTCCTGATTGGATACAATCTAACTAATAGCCGTTATGTGGGTTATAAGTACTTGCTAAATGCAAACACGGGTAAACTCTCCGCTGTGCATTTGTAAACAGCAGAGCAACTACTAAGTTTTTTCAGAATTTGTTTATAAAAAATAGTTAAAATTTCGTGATTATTTGCTACGTCAAAAAGTCTAGAGGTTCTTCGTTTTTGCATGGAAAAGTCGGGGAAATGTTCTGTAGAAATCATGATATTGCTAACTTTTAGTTATATGCTTTGATAAAAGTAATATTCATCGCAACGTATTTTCTGTGTTAAAATAAATGAAGTTCGTTCTGTATGTTTGCTAGAGAGAACTTTTTACGTCTCTTCATTGGTTGCAGATGTATATATGACGAGTTTATGTATCTCAGTGCAGCAATGCGCATCTGGGTCGAGTCTTTTGATCTTTCCTCAGATACTTTTAATTTTACACTGTATTGAACTATGCTTTTTTATTTTCCTCTTTTGCTATTTAAATGTAGTTCTGTGTTATTGATGGTTGTAACGTATCTTCATTATTCTCCATCTACAATTTACTTAAGTTCGTAAAAATTGTTTGTTTACTTTCGTCCCTAAAAGTACTGTTCAGAACTGTAATAAAGTGCAGGCTAAACCAGCACAACATATTTAATTTACTGCTTTAAATTCTGCGAAAGTCATATGCAAAGCAATAATTAATTGACGGTTATGGAAATAATATTTACTGCTATCTCCGAAAAACGACAGAGTTTTTTCTAGTGCCTTTACATCTCCTGTGTTAGTAAAGAGGTACAGTTCATAAAATGTTTGTGAGATGGTTTTTGTAAATGGAAAACTGTTCTCATTCCGTGATTTTCTTTAATTTTATTTTTGTCGCTGTTAACTAAATTATGTTCTAAAAACCCAACAAATAAGCGAGTTGATTTGCTTAGAAGCCGTGTCACTTACCATGCTAATTTTTTCTTAATTTCTTCCTGGTTCAAAAATTGTCAAGATTTATTTGAAAATTTTTCAATAGCGACATAGCTAATTACCTTTCATTTCACTACGTACATTGTATTTGAAATATTAACTGTAGGGTTTGTAATAATTAAGCTAATTAAAATTTTAAGATAATTGCCTATCAACTAGTAATAAAGATTGAATAACTACTAGTACTAATTTTATCTAATAATACGCACCTAATCGTACAATGTAATGTTTCTATTGAGAGACATTGACGGTTATTCGTCACACAATTAATTTGTTCTAATAAATTGAAACATTTTAACGGAATAGGTGACAAGACCTCTTAATGTGAGTTACATAATTTTCTTGACATTCTCGCGTTACGATTTGCTTTCCATCCCTCCTCCCCCTCTTCCTACTTCCGAGGAAACAGTTTTTCGTTTTACGTCCTGCAAATAATTTTTTGAAAGGCCTTGTACACATTTGTACGCAGTCAGCAAATTTGTGTTGGTTTTTGTCGACTTAATAAATTTGTTAAATTTTCACTACATTCAACTTGCGCTGTTATGTATGTTTCTGCTGACATTTTTGCAGGGACAGTTTTTTCTTTTGTAATTTACTTCAAGAATACTTAAAAATGAGTCACTCCGCAACAAATCATTTCACTAAACGTCAGCTCGTAAAGTATTATTTAATATGTACAAATGGTTCATTTAATTTCATTTCTTTGTTCTCGCTGTGAAATGGGTTCCTTCCATTTTGCTTCTTTGCCGGTAGTAGCTTAATATATTTGTTTTAACTATTACAGAGAAAGACTTAACTCATTTGCCAGAAGAAACCTTGGTAGACGTAATTGCTATTTTCTTTCAGTAGTGCAAATTTTAGAAGAAAAATTCCAGCATTTCTGAAAAGGATTGTTTTTGCTGCAGGACTTTCAAGGATTTTACTTTTGAAAGTATAAACATTTTTCTATGATAGTTCTCGTCTCATATGCTTGTCCATACATTATTGGTAAGGACCGGAAATTTTCGCGGATTCAATGACCTGCAGGCTTGAATCCATTGAATTATACATACTCGAGCCCAGTCTATTCGTTCAATGTCTGTTGTTGCGCTGAGTAGCAGCTAGCGGAGAAATGGTCGCGGCTTGAGTATGCATAAGATTTTCAGAGCCCTAATTATTGGCGGGTCTGCATCTGACTGGACCAATGATAATCCAGGTGCGCAGCTGCTGAATATTTGTGATTCGTTGTTTAATCATGCAAGACTCAGGTCGCTACGCTGTTCTGCAAAATACGGTGGGATGATACATTATTCTGATTTTCCACCGCCTGTAAGCATGTTATTGTTTATTTATTTGATGTTTCACGTGCCCTGGAACAGCGCAAGGCTTTGATAGAGGAACACCGGGGAAAAGAGGGAATGAATCAGCCACGGTCTTTATTAAGTAACCATTCCAGTATTCTCCTGGAGTGTATTTGGAAAACCCTGGAAAACCGGAATCAGGATGGTCGGAGCCGGGCATCGAAACCGGGTCCTCCCGTGTTTGAAGCGAGTGTTTCACCTCTGCTCCACCACGCTCGGTATTTATGAAGGGTAATAGCTTGTGGTACATAAATAATTGCTAAATACACCAATTGAAATCTGCCCGTTTTTAAAGTCAATGTGGAAAAACTAACAAAACAACAATCCTACATAATATTTTCCAACTTAACGAGCAATCATTTACCCGTTATGATACGTTCATTAAGGGGTCTCAGTACCTGTCATCTTCGAATCCTTCAATTTCCGTTGTATGTTCCATACAATGAGATTTATTGAAATTTCGCCTCTGACATGGCACAGATATTGCCTTCTTAAGCGTTACCGAACTGTCGCACCTTCACTACTTTTATTATTTTTTGACTAGTAACTTTCCAGAGTAAGAAAGTAATTTTTTTTTCTGTTGATGGTCACAGTTACTGTATAAGCAATAGTAGACAAGTAATGCAATGTTTCTAAAAAATACGTTACCTGAGAAAAAAATTATTGCCTAGTAAGTTAGCAGAAGCCTGTAGCCTAGGATTGTCTGTTGTTGGATTTTTGCATGTTGGCTTCGAGAAATCGAACTATTTTAAACTGCTTCCTGCACTCCGTAATGTGCGCCGACCTCGGAGGGGTGTCGAGCTTGTGGACTGCGTGCGTCTTGTGGCGGCGTGGCCACCCCTGGCGCCTGGAGGGGACCTGGCAGTAATCGCGGGCGCCATGTAAAACAATGGGAACAGCGGCCCTGGGACTGAAGTCGGCAGCGAGCCAGGATACAAGCAGCTCTTTGCCAACAATTGAATATCGGCTCTTCCCGCGCAGCGCTGCCAACTGTTGAGTGGCCATTTCCATACCGAGACTTCTCCGGCCCCTGCCACTAGCCAGATGCTAGTGCGTAATTTACGGCCTTCCTGGGTCCGACCCTCGTTCTTTCCAGGTCCTTCGCAGATATCGGCAACATTGCCAATTAATTCTTCTGGTTTTACTGTCCTGCCCGATTGGTGATTGTTGGAAATGTGCCACGGAGTGAAGACTAGGTCTACCAACTAACCTCCGTATGATGTCGGAGAATTCCCCTACTCTTGTCTCTCTCAATCCTGGAGTTGGAGTGCTACGACCGAATAGGGCAAACGGAATTAAAATTTTTCGCAATCCCCCCTCGACTGCGGTATTTAAATTTAGGCTCGGCTCCAACCGCCATATTGAATTGTTTGACTTTTAGCTTATTTGAAATTCTGAGAGGAAAATGTGGTGGAAACAGGCGACATGCATATTTAATGAATGTGGTTGAAAGTATCAAAGGTTCGTGCTGAGGTTTGAATGAATGTATACATGTATCGTTTATTGCATACAAATCCGTGTTGAAATTACTGAACGGCTTACGTGGTAATTGTCACGTTCTGACGAAACAATTTCTTACTCTGTTGATTTGAACATAAAGGTTTTTTTTTTTGGACATACGCTACTCTGAGGCATTATTTAAGGGGGCAGGGGGGCACATTCTCTCCTTGGATTTAGAATTTTATGTATATAAAGTCTTTTTTTTTTGTATTTTGTTATTTAATTAAACTGAAGTTTTATTACTAGAGTTTTTAATTTATACGTGCCTAATTAATAAAAAAGATCCAACAAGGTCACTATTGCCGAAAAAAAACCTTGCCCTTCCTCCAAGAAAAACCTGACATGTCGCCCCTGACGCCATTGCGGGCGAATGTTGCCGTATTGCAGAAACACCAATAATAACACAAAAAAAAAACAAAGGAAGAAGGAAGAAAAACCAGTAAGACGTAATGAACAGACTATAGTATACAGATAACTCCTGAAAGAAATTAAGTCATATCCCAGAAGCCGACACATGGACAAGGACAGATATAAACAACACAAAATAAATTCCTAAGTGGTATATAGTCGACTGGAAAAGGACAACACAAAAAAATACAGACGAGAAAATAATAATTAAAAAAACAACAAAAATGGGGTGTGTGAAAGAGGCACCAAAAAGGATTAACGACTTTTTTTTTTGTTTCATCCTTCTCCAGTCGACTATATTCTACTTTGGAATTAATTTTGTGTTGTTTATATCTGTTTTTGTCTTTTGCCGTCGTCTGGGATATGACTAAATTCCTTTCAGTAATTATCTGTATGTTTTATGTATATGTTGACTACAGCTTATTAGTGTTTCTCCTTTTTTTTTTTGTGAGTTTTTTTGCAATACGGCAACATTCTCTCGCAATGGCGTATGTCATAATAAAAACTTTGATGTTCATAATACGAACCCATTGCAAGAATCGTTCAAAGATCGCTGATGATTTAGACTGACGAGTTTGTCATGAACTGATTTTTGCGCCATTATTGAGGCCAGGAATTTTTCGCGAGGAGATTTCTGCTTCAGTTCGTTTCGGTGCTTGCGTTCATATCAGCAGCTCTAGTTTATGGTCATTGACTGCGTATTCTTGGCACAGTCAAATATATTGTTTTAGACACAAAACGTGACTAAATTTTGTTCGTGTAACAATTTTTTATTTAGCAATTTTTTTTTGCGCAATGGCTTGTTAAAGCCAAAATTTGCATGTTTCCGTTTTAAGGATGACACTAAAACCAACTCACTCGCCAAACTGGAAAAGTTCACCGTGAATAACGATGTTATAGGCTACTAGTTCAGCTATGTTAACCCAAGGAATTAAATATTTTTGTATTTAAAAAAAAAAGTAATTTATTTCTTTTTTTAAATTTTTATGTTAAATTTTATCATTTTTATTTAAATACGAACAGTTTTTATTCTTTGTTTTCATGTACGTGGAATGTTAGCCGCGACGTCTTTATCCACTGTGAATTTTTTCAGTTTGGTATGTCGGTTGGTTTTAGTGTAGTCCTTAAAACGAATTTTGACTTTAATACGCCATTACGCGAAAACTATGAGAGATAAAAAAATTTCATAAGAGCAAATTTTGGTCAAATTTTGTGTCTAAAATAAGTAAAAAATTATCAGGTATAAATAAAAAATAAAAACATGGTGATGAAGATTGCTGCACTCCGCATCCTTAAAAACAACCAATCACTGACCACGAAGCAGACCATCAGTTGAGGACGCAAAGCACACAACGTGGCGGAATTTTTTTTTTTTTTTTTTTCGCGAAAATTTCCTGTCTCGAGCCATTATGTTGCAACGTCTTAGGCCGTGTCACATGTCACTCAGAGTGTGCTCTCTCGCACTCTCTCCCCCGCAAACACGTCAGAGAGAGTGCTCTCTAGTCGTCTCAATTCGTTGGCGAGAGTGCGAAAGAGCGAGAGTACAGCGAGATAACGAAACTGTTCACTCGCTGCACACTCTCGTTCTCTCTGGCGCACGCCATCTTGATTACAGCTATGGTGTGAGGTTATTGAAGAAATGTGTATCACATATTGCTAATATTTCATTGTTTAAAACATGAATAATTATTTACAATGTCCCCGATAATTATGGTGAGAAGTTGTGTAAACATTTTCTGCCACAATATACGTTTAAATACACAATACACAAAATTATGGCATCGCCTATAAAAGGTTATTCGCTGCGAAATACGACGCTGGTAAGTTTAAAATTATTATTTGAATTGCCTACAAATATATTTGATGTGTTTATAACGCGTATTAATAAAATTTACGCACTTTTTACCTTTGCATCGTTTGTTTACAAACTGGAGAGTGCATCGTCCCAATTGGAGAGAGCGAGAGTGGCAGAGAGCTCTCTCTCGTGGTAATGCGAAAGAGTGCTCTCTCCAGAGAGTACTCTCTAAATTGGGACACGGCCTTAGCCCACGCGTAGGGACTTGACACATTCACGGTTTTTTTACGCACACGCTATAATTTCAGCTGTTTTAAGTTCGTGTCACTTTCGCAATTTTCCCTTGACGTATTTGACAGCCTCTGGTGGTCTCTGAGCCCATAGTAACAATTTATCTTAACATGCCCCATACTACTGTGACAGCGAGCAGCTGGCTTGAATACACATATAATCTTGGAGGCTAGCCTACGTGTCTGTGTACCCGCGAATTATTCTTGTCTCTAATTACGTGCACATCTGCTGTTCTGCTTGGTGGTCAGTGATTGGATATTTTAACTGTCGCGAGCCTTGGCATTCTACCGGCAAATCACAGACATGTGGTGTTGCAGGAACGTTATTGTAATTGGCTCAGCCAAACGATAGACATGGACACGTTGCCATTAAACGCGAAACAGAATTGCAGATGGTTACGTAATGCGCTGAAACAAACTGGGGCGAAATTCTTTTCGCGAAAAACAGGGGTCCCTGGTTATCGCCAGCGTGTCTTTGTTCAAACACGTTTCTCGTTTAAGTCAACAATCAGAATAAGGTTATTGTGACACAATACGTCTGTCATTTGTCATAAGAACCGCAAGCCAAGTGGGATTTAATAAATCGTACTAAAGCGTGGCTTTTCTGATCATATCACCGCACAGACGAGGCCCAACCAGGACGCGTCTACACATGGACAGATATTAGCTATTTGTATTATAGGTATTAGCTTTTCTGAATGACATTGCAGATATTTTATGAACACACAATCGATTAACTTACCGCGTGTTAAATAATACAATTGGATTTAATTTTTTGTGGCGCATAAATGCAAATAGGTATACTGTAGTAACTACTCTCGTGATATTTTAACAAATAGTATTGGTAAGAAACGAGTAATGTGTTTTTATTTATAAAGGAGTATAATTGTAATCGTAGTAAATTATGATACGAGCCCGTTAGAAAACGAAACGACCGTATCGACTAATTTTCTGAGTTCTAATTTTTTGCAAAAAATAAACGGCGTAATTCAATTATGGCCGCTTTAGAAATACAGCAGTGTGAGAAACTCTTAAAGAGTGATGTATTTAGAGGGTGGAGGATTTAGCTAGGAAAGGATGTACACTTTTGGCTGGACACTTCTTTGTATGCTAGTAGTTGATAAGCCTTAAAAAAATAACTTCTTTATAATTTTTTTTTTCTCTGGAAACAGGTTGAATGGTCTATCTTTCCAAACTTTTGTGATTGTACATAAGAAAGTGTCAGTTACTTTGATTACCACAATTTTAGTATGATTTTATTTACTAGGCCTACTGTTTCAATCATAAATATTTTCACTTAACCTGATGTTTACGGCTACATAATCAGTTTTAAAATATTTTAGACACAATTATAAATACTCTCTTCTATTCAACGATAGTAGCCTGAATTATTATGACAAAGCAGTATGAAGATGTTTTTCCCGCAAAGTGTGGTTTGTGAAGTATCCATGACAGAAAGACGACTTTTATTTTGCCAGGTATAAAAGACTCGTCTGCCTACCAGAAAACGTAAGCTGTCTTCTTACATTAGTTTAAAAGTCAGACAACATAAAATTGTGTTAATTAATCTCCTCAGCTCAAGTGTAATTTCTTGAGAACGTAACGAAGCCTTTCAAAATGACATAAAAGATTCCTAGAATGTGATGTTTGCGGCGTGCTTCTAAGAACTACGGGAGCGCTTCATTAACTTTAGAATTCTTTGTCCACGTAGACTCTCTTGCGCCAACATTATGCAACTAATTATGTCTTAAATGATCGAGAAGCAACCATAGGTCATAATGAAACTAATCAGATTGGCTCAACGTTTCCTTGCCGTAAGAAGCGAGAGAATCATTAAGACACTTCTTGTGAAAGACGTAAATTAAAAACTCTCTTCTTGAACTTTTAAATAAGAGTACTGGAAGTGAATTCTCTTAAAAATTGTGTTAGTATTTTTTTCCCTCTTACTCAGAAAGCGAAATGAAAGTAGGGCTTGTATAGACATTGCATCTCGTGTGACATGAAATAACATTGGGAAATTAATGACATTAAATTGCTTTGAGAAATCGATTTTAATTTGACCGTATTGCAATGTGTTTTTCTACTTAAATATAATCTTCCCTTGTTATTTTTTTTTATGAATACTTGTGTGACATTCCTCGAAAGAGTTACTATATAGAAGTGTTCTGTTATCTGATGAAATATCTAAAATTGCGAAAGGAATTTTTCGGTTGATTTTATTTTCAGGAATTAAATACCATTTCATAAGAATATATAAAAAACGCGAGCATTTTCAAATTGTTATGTTAATTATTCATACTTTTTGTTAATATTTCGGTGTTTCTTCAATTTGCAGTTCTATCTTTAAAAATATCTCGCCGTTGTAGGTTATGTTAGTCACAATAGTAATTAAACGTTGGTTTGTGGCAAATTAGGTTTTATTTTTGCCGTATTGAAGTGGTGCAAAATTATTTTCGCGACAAAATCTTGGCTATACCAATCCAACAAGGAGCAGAACGACACAATAATATTCTCGTGATTTCTCTTTAGCTTATCGTGTACATCGAAAATATAAATTGTTATAAAATTTTAAATATCAATACGCGATGTGGTATGTCTGATAGAGAAACTCTATTTTTTTCTGTAATGAAAATTGTTTAGTTTTCATTGTGTTTGCATAATAGCGTGTTCAAGTCCAAATTTACATAAAACGGTTTTATGCAAATTGTCACGGACTACAAGACATGTATTAAAACCACATTGATTAGTTTTCTTTTTTTGTATTTTTATAAATTTTGCAAAAAGTTAGTAATTTTTTATTTGAAATTCAGTATAAATATGTTTTTAAACACGAAACAAGTTATATGCGGTTTGTGTACGTGTCTTGACGTAGTCAGTGACACTGTTCTTCATTGTGAATTTTTTAATTTCGGTAAGTCAGTTGACTTACCTTTCTTGCATAAAATGGTTTAATGCAAATTTTGACTTTAGCATGGTAAAATACAACTATGAAAGCTAAAATAAGTTTAATATCAGCTGAAAAAGAATCACAGTGTATGCCTTCAAAGCAAACTATATCTCGTACAAATATACTATTATTAAAACAATTAAGATATTCAGTAAACCCCCGCCTCATAGGGCCCTCCCTAGATAGGCTGTATTTGTGCGTGTAAGGCAGGAGTGGTAAGGTTGCCGTTGACCGACAAATATAGTGCGTTATCGCCTCTCCGTGCAAGCTACTCTACTCAGCTGGCGTGCAGAGATTTACTATTATCCTTCTTCCTATGGGTCTTCAAGCAGTGACTACATTATTTTATTTGTGGCCAGCGTAGTTCAAAGTCTAACGATTGTTTCTCTAGCCGTGTTTTTTGAATACCATTGTTATTTTTCCATATACGACAATATGGACAATCCATTTTTGGCTATTTTGAATGGCCCGAAAACGATGTTTCTATTAAACGTGCCGAATTTTTAAAACTATAGCGACATAGTTTGAAGAGTGTAATTTTTAAATATAATGTGCGTTAAATAGTTTCATCAAAAAATAATAGTCGTAACTCGCTGCACATCATTTGAAGCGCAGGTAGGCAGTTGGTCTGCCTAGCCTAGTCACAATTCTACTCGACTGTCTCTAGAGTAACTTTTTTTTCTCTCTCCAGGAAATCCCCTGCAGTGCACAGAGACACGCTGTGGTTCCTGAACGGCACATTTTTTTTTCTTCTGAAAGAAAATAGAGAGAGTGTGTTGGTGGGGGGTGTTGGTTGATGCGCACGGCGGGCCGTTAAGTTGCGACCCTCCGTGGGAGGTTGCGCAAGCTACGAGACCCTGGGAGCCAATCTGCCTGCCCCCCGGCTGTCTCGTCAGCCATTCACAAAGCAGGGGCTGGCTGGTATGTGTTTGGTGAATACTTCATGAGGCCGGTATCGAGCGCTGTCACTCATCGGGGAGCTCCCAGCGTTGCAGCAAGAGCCACTCTAGTGCCTGGCGTCTTCGTCCGGGTCGTTCTGGTGTAGCAGCACGCAGCCTCCATTTTCGTCACTCCCTCCACTCCCCTTATGTTCCCCTCGTCTAGTGCACACCGCGGTGAGTTTTTGAGTCTGCACAGCTTTCGGCAAAAAACTAACTTTGTGACAAAAAATTTATTTGGTGTTATAATTGTAATGTTACCGCGATATTTAAGTTTTAATTTTAATACAAGTTGATAATATCGTGTATTTCAAATTACTGAATTTTTCTGTATGCATTTATTTACATCTTTAATTGTAGTTTTTTTTTTAATTCAACCAAAATTTATTTATTTTAGAACTCTTTACACGCACCTAATAAAATTAGAAAAAAAATTCCTATTAAAACTTAATAACTTTGTAATTGTAACTTTATAATCTACAAGAAAATCAAATTATAAATTGTATGGTAATATGTAAACTTAAATTTGTGTGACAATATTGCAAGCAACATTTATTGTGTTTTCTTGATATGTTCAGGAAATTTGTGTATTATTAATGTGCATGTAAACTTTAAGAGTAGTATTATTGCCTTTTTTTATATCAGTAAATGTATACTGGGTACAGTGGAAGAGAAGGCAGATATTGCCTTAACTGCGCCCACGGTAAATAAAGACAAAATAAATAATTTCTCCCTCCCTCCCTTGGCCAAGTTGGCTCCGTGGTTAGAGTCCTCGCCTCCCACCAAGGAGATCCTGGTTAGATTCTCGGCTGTGTCGGGCATGTGGGATAATCATGCCGGACGATGCCGCTGATTGGTGGGTTTTCTCGAGGGTCTCCCGTTTCCTTTGCCTCTTCATTCCGACGCTGCTCCATACTCAAAACATGTTACCTCTCACCAGCACTTAAGACCTAGATGTTATGTGCTGACCAAAATATGTTCGGTTCACTCTCCCTCTCGTTCTGTTTTTCGTTTTGAGAATAATTTTACTGTATTTCTATCAATGAAAATTTTTCCAATATTAATATTAAATATTAGTACTAAACTATTTTTATTGTTTTAATAGTAACACAATTGTCTTTATTATTACTACTGTGTAACCTGAAGGTGAAGCAGTTGTCAAGTCAAGTATATTAGTTTTTGACAGTTGAAATGTATTTGAGTTTCTTCTTTAGAATTCTGGCTATGTTAGGCGCAGCGCTGCCTGAGACTCAGAGGTTTATTTAAAGCTAGTGTTGACATATTAATAGTAGTAGACTGACCTATAAACGTTCGTAGTAGATTATCGGATAATTACTTTCATTTCATACGCCGTAGCAGAGTTAGTTGAAATTCCTTCTGACGTAATCAATTATATCAGCATATTTTCATTTATAACAAATCAAAATTATGTTTTTAGATACGAATATGCAAGAAGAAATATGATGAAAATAGAGAAATCCTAAATGGATGCCTTTCCCTTAAACAAAAATAATAATTTACGACAAAGTTACTTTGCAGTGGTTCGTATTTAAATTTTCAATGACGCCAAAAAAAAAACGTGTTTTGTCAAAGAAAGTGTTTTTATAGTGTGTGTCGGCCAGGGAATTGCTTCTGGAATCGTCACACGTACGTGCGCGCGTAATTGTATTTACGTAAATAATGGATTATGTAAAAGAATAATTCGAAAAATCTTTGACTTATTATTAGCTGGTACTGTTATCGCACTGAAGGAATCTTAGAAAATGAAAACGTTAAGATTTTTATTTCTGCCACCTGAAAATCATTAAAGGGCCTCCCTACGTGCGCTTTAAATGCTTAGCAGCGAGATACGGGGTTTTTCCACGATTTTTAACGCGCGTTGTATTTGTATATCCACACACTGTGTCGCTATAGTTTTACAAATTCGGCACGTTTATTAGAATCATCATTTTCGGGCCCCTCAAAATGGCCAAAAATATGTTTCCCAGACTGTCGTTTCTGGGAAAATAACTACCGATTCGAAAAACACGACTACAGAAACAAGCGTTTGACATTGAACTATGCTACCCACAAATAATATACCTAATATTGTCACCGCTCAATGTCACATAGGAATAAAGGATAATAGTAAAGTACAGTTGAGTAGCTTGCGCGGAGAGGCGATAATACATTACATACGTCGGTCAATGACAGCCTTACCGCTCCTGCCTCACACACACACAATCACAGCCTATCTAGGGAGGCCACTTAGCTACGTGCAAGCATTTAGACGTTGCCAAGTCACGTGAGTGAGTGTATCTTCCATAGTGTAGTTGGTGACTTATTATAACTTGGTGTGGTAGTGTCGCCTGCAGCTAGGAGAGATAATCCTGCCTGGGGCTACAAACACCTCGCTGTATGGTACAACCCTGCCTGCCGGTCGATGCCTGGGTGTATGCAACCCTCTACACATCCCTCTACCCCGTCTGCCCTTCGCATGAAACATCGCCTGTGACGTTATACGCTCCTTTAGTTCCGCTCTCACCTCTCGCCTTCCTACTTCCTCTTCCTTCTGTCTGTAATGCCCGAGGGATGCAAGACCAATATAGACGGCCTATCTCTATGTCTGAGTAAATAGAGTGAGTGAGAGATTTTGGTCATCGCTTAACATCGAGGTCTTAAGCGCTGGTGAGGGGTGACATGAGTTGAGTGTGGAGCGGTGCTGAAAAGAAGGGGCGGGGAAAACGGGAGATCCCCGAGAAAACCCGCGACCAACAACATCGTCTGGCACGATTCCCACATGCTAAAATCCGGGAACCGACCCCGCCGGGAATCGACCCCGGATCGCCTTGGTGGGAGGCGAGACGTATGACACCTCGACCATCGTGGCCCCTTGTCACCAAATAGAACGGCGCCATATTACAACCCATAACATGCAACGAACTATATGAACATTTTTTTTGTTTAAAAAAAAGTCGCTAACCCCCACCCTCGCTAAAGTACACAATTCCTAGAGATGATGGTATATCGTGGGAAAACTTCGACTGTTCAGCTTACCAAAAGATTACTGGCTTTAGCTTGTACACGGAGTTTTTACCCAATTTGACTGAGTCAATAATAGTCCAGCTGTTGTAATGTGATACCTGTTATTTGTCTGCAGACAGCTACGTTGTGTCAGACGTATATTATCCTATACTATGTACTGCAATTAACTACGGCGTTTTCAAGGGGCTACAGGCACAAAAAATGTTTGCAATATACCATAATCTATAGCAATTCCTTATCGTCGATTGTATCATGTCAACGTTCAAATTTGGTTATGAAACAAAAGAGCAGCGTAATAGGCTAGTACCTTTATGATGTGTTTGGTAATGCCAAGACCAATGCTATTTGTTGGCAGCCTTGACTTACGTGTCATCTTCGCAAAGTATTAGCAATGCGTCTGGTGCCCTGTACGGCAGGCGCCAGATGTCGCTTTGATGTAAGGTGAGGTAGGCGATAAGAACTAGATTGGGTCGTGTGTCAACAACCGCGGGGCGCGTACATTGTCTTGGTCGTTGGCTTTTACCTATGTGACTTGACTCGGTGACCCTACTTTATTATTTACTGACAGTGTGTAGTTAAGTCCAGCTCATGATTCTCTATCTTTGTTTTACAGTTCTGATTGGTAGGTACTTGTTTACGTCGCAGCAGTCTGAAAAGCTGTTTTCAGCCGCGTTGAGGTGCAACAGAACTGTATTTCTAAGCGTGATATCAAGAAAACTAAAATAGACATTCATAGTTTTAATTGTTTTCTTTTTGTGAATAGAGATATTGAACACATGTTTAGCGGTATTTCTTCACAAATAAAACTTTGTCCTAACACGCTACAGGAATGTTCGTACGCCAGCTGTATAGAGTTAGTGGACCTTGCGACGAGTTGTAGCGTGGAACGAACAGTATTTTTTTATAACTATTAAAAATATTTCCAAGTGCGTTTATCTACAAAACGAAGACACAACTGTGTCCCTATGTTTTTGAAAATTCCGTTCTCTAATTAAAAACGTGATTTACAAGCTCCTCAAAAGTGCTAAAAATGAATTTTTCACGCTGCTGTAGCTGAGAAAATATCAACCGTATAATCGGAAAACTAAATCATAGATACTTGCATTGGACTTTACCACAAACTATCCACAAATGAAATAACAGGGTCTTCTCTTGAAAAAAACTGTTTAGTCCTTCGCGCCTAGAGGTGATACGGTGTTTGAAGGGACGTTACCGAGCTTCGAACGTAAAAAAAAAAGCTAGCGTCCCCTAACTCGTAAGGTCACCGCCTGCCTAGGCTGCCGACCAGTGTGTAGAGCTTCGGCCGTTAAAAGATTAAGTTATTCGAAAACTTTTCAACGCGCGTAAGTGATCTCCCCTTAGGATTGGCAGTCAGAGTAAGTTACATGTGTGTGTCCATTTAGGGATCCTCACTAATCATTCAATCATACGTTGTAGTTGCTGAAAACAATGGAAATGTGTGTTTTTGCAGTCATTTTTAACTATGAAAATCTTGATGCAGAATATTGTGAAAGGTATACTGCCCTACTAAGGGAAAAATACACATCTCATATAAAGCAAATATTATTTTTCACACAATGACAATTTTTCTAAATGATTGTCCAACGCTTGTATGTTTCATTTTCTTAATTAATTAAATAACTAAATAATGAACAATGCCCACTATTTAATTAAGAAAATAAAACATACAAGCGTTGGACAATCATTTAGAAAAATTGTGATTGTGTGAACAATTTGAATTATATGAGATATGCTTTTTGGCTTAGCAGGGCAGTATAGGTTGTACGAGACACCGTTATTGTTAATATTACGCAACAGAAAGATAAGGGCACTACTCAATGTCTCATACAGGAGAGTTGTCGGCGAGAAGACTACGTCAGGTCACTACCTGTACCTAGAGGCTAGGGTGAGGCGTGACGCACGTATAGGGTCGTCCTTATCACTTCCGCACTTTAGAGGGCGTGGCACATAATTCAACGCTGAAAGCATTAATGCATAACTGTAGGTTTCTTGAGGCCAATTTGCGAAAATTAAACAATAGCAATCCTAGACAATAGTTTTAGCCAACATTTTAAACAAAATTGTTTCTAGTGTTACGAACTTCTGAGGCACAATCTCTTACGCCGGAACCTCGTGCATTTAACTGCGGCGCAAGAGATCACGCATAACAGATTAATAATTTTGGATGTATATTTACTCATGAAGTTGGCAAATAACATTATCTAGGATTGTCATGGAGTATTTTATCCATATTGGCTTCGAAAAAAGCGTAGAAATTAATTGATGTTTTCATCATTTATTTATCTTTTATGCACTCTTTCTAACGCGCTAAATACGTCCACTTAGACGGCCAGCAATTCAGTTCGGTTTCTGGTGCTATTTAAGTTGTCGTAGGAACAGTATTTCAGATCGTTGTTTGTAGTTCAACTACCACGCTGGATTGTCATCCCTGTGCTAGAAGCATGAACTATCCTGACTACCAAACAATGGTTCACAGTAGACAGCAGAAGACGTTGCCAACTGACAAACTTTCCGCTAGTAGAATTTCGCCCCAGTTTACTTCAGTCTTACGCGCACATCTGCAGCTCTGTCTTTTTAACGTGACGTCTCTTATTTAACTGCGCCAATCAGAATAAGGTTATTGTGACACCACCGGTCTGTGAATTGCTGGTAGCATAACTACAAGACACGTGGGAGTTAAAATATGCGATGACTGACGTGAAGCAGAACTGCAGATGTACACGTAACGCACTGAAACAAACTGAGTTAACATTATTTTCGCGATAAGTTCGTGGCCCTATGTATATAGCACCGTAAGTAGAGACCTGGAAGTTTCGCAGGTTCAATGACCAACAGGATGGACTGCACAGTCCTATGTACACTCTGTCCTCAAATACTTGTGCATTGGTTGCTGCTACAGTGAGTGGACAATAGTACATGTGGCAAGTTAATGCGGGCGTCTGTGAGTCTTTTAATGAAGGTTTACTAATGGTTAGATGCACGAGTATTTCGCATATTAATCTGGCAACAGCCTAGATTTCTCAGACCTGTACACATACTGGCCAAAGTCAACAGGGTGGCCACTCATCGCAACAAAGAAAATTCCCTGATATCTTCCTGATTTCCCCCATATTTTCACAAGTATGAACGCAACATTTTGGCATTTTATTCAACACATTTTCCAATAAAGGTAAATATTCCAAGTACTTTCTGACACTACTGCCAGTGAACTTCACAAAACATTCAGCAGAAATAATAACGAAGTTGACAGTATAGATAATCACACATACATGACGGACATTTTTTGAACCAAACAACTATAATGGTCTCAAAACTCCATTATTTTCCTTCCTATGATTTTTGTTGTATGGGGCAAGTAAATTCCCTGAAATTTCTTAGCTGGACCAAAAATCCCGTGAAATTTCCCTGATATTTCCAGGTGGCCACAGTTTCTCTCATAATTCCAGGTTTTCCGGATTATTGGCCACCCTGGATATGTATTGGCTTGTAACCGTAACACGTGTTACCACCACGACTTGTTTCCTTATTTATCACTGGCTTGCAGTCGTCAAAGATGTGTTGAAACAGGTGTCGTCTAATCACAGAAGGAGTAGCGAATATACATTATTGGCATTCAACCTGACCTAGAAACATTACGCTAAATACAGTAATCGGGCCTCTGCTATTGGTTGGATTTCCTCAAGGAAGAGTGTCCTTAACAATGATCCAAACTGCGAAAGAAAGAACGTGTATGAGAATTTGAAGTCTTGACATCATCTCAATGAACTGGCGAAATTTCCAGGTCTCTAACCAGAAGTTGTATGCTTGGACTCGACCCCAGCCTGCCGCAACACGCAGGAAATGTCCCGATGACGTGGGTGGTGGGGTCGACGTGCATGAGTGAGGGACTCACTGACTCAATGACTCACCGTGTACAGGGTGTCCACGGCTGTGGCGCGGTGGTGGGCCGAGGTGTAGAGAGAAGTACACGCTCGCAGGCTTGTCGTGTTGATTAAAACTGCGCGCTGGTGCCCGGGGGTGGGTGGTAGGTAGGGGGTGGTTGCTTGTTATCCACCCCCTCCCCTTCCCATGCCAACCCCTCCCACCTGACACCCTGCGCTGACCCTGCGACACCAGAGCTGCTCGCCTGCCTGAACTGTGAGGGTCGAGGCTGTGGAAAAATAACATGTGCAGTGCAGGAAGCTACACTGTAAAAATAAATGTAATGATGCATCAAAGTGTTATAAAAGAAGGCATGCTAAAATTATTTCTTACGCATCAGTGGTAGTGTGCCTATACGTCCTCACAAAGGTCAGGTGAGATGAGTAGAGACATGCAATATTCGCGTAATTTTCTGACATCTGACTAGATAGACTGTAAGTGACTAGAGGCTTGTTCGACGTCTCCCGCTGGCCGATATTGTCGTGACTTGCCGCGGAGAATGCTTCCACGGTAGAGAGGCCAATCTCTGTAAAGACGTAACACGCGTAAATGACAACACATAAAAGTTCCTGACCAGTTGAATCGTAGATTATGCTCTGTTGTGTATAGGAAAGTGAAGTTTAGTCTGCTACCAAATAATAACGTGAACTTTGCATGTCTTTAGAGATGAGAGGATTTATACACGGCCTTTTTTAACTTGAAGATCGTAAAGGCCTCTATACAATTCTTTAGCATGTGACTTGACGATAGCTTTCAATACATGGTTTCTTATGGGGCAACACAACGTCTAGTGCCGTCAAGTGGAAATACTTTGACCGCAGTGATAACTTTGAACTACTTAAAATATTAGTTTTGTTGCCGCGTGGTGAAGAAATGGCAATCGTTATCTGCGTGGTCCATGCTTACAGGTTTAAATATTTAATTATAATTTTGTATTTCTTCGCCAAATTGGACCCAAAACAAACATGCTGCATCTTTCAAAGTTACCCCTGCAGTCAAAGTGTACTACTGGCTTGACCGTAACAATGCTAAAACATTTGTTCTGTCTAGAAGCTGAAGCATCTCAGGTGTTCCATAATGTGTATAGGTTAAGAAGTTCCCATACTCTTTATGATGATGTTTATTTGTTTTACTATGAAACTTGGACGCACCACGTCTCTTGCGAGGATTTTTCCTACAAAGAGTGTTTTCTAATGTTAACACCTCAACAAAGCAGCATTCCACCATTCGTCCCGGGAAATTATTTGTAAAATACACACCTCAATCCTTATAAAATTAATTAACTTTTAATAACTACTCGTCGCTGAAATGTTCTTTTTCTTTCGAGATGTATTACGGTTGATAGAGACCTGAAAAATTCACGTTTTATGTTAGGCACAAGGTAGCATTTCAAAAACTTTAAGTTTGTGTCACTTTCGCAATTACACTACGACTAATTTGACACCACCTGGAAGTATCTGAGGCAATAATAAAAATGTAACTAATGCAGACATATGTCACTTAAACAGCAATCAGCTAATGAGCATCTGCTGTATAATTCAGTTCACAATCATTCTTGCAGACTAGCCTACAGGTCTGTGAACCCGTGAATTTTTCCCGTCTCTAACAATTGAATATGTTCTGTATACAATTTCCTTATAAATTGTTCTCAATAAAAAAAACTATGTTACAAGCGTTAGTAATAATCTAAGCTGTTGGTAGCCATTGCGACAGAGTTAAAAATTATATTAGTTAAGGGCGTTGCCTACCCACAGCCCTACCGAGAGCAATGATATGGATTTACATGTTAAACTTGTAGAGACCGGAAAAATTCACGGGTTCCGTCACCTGTAGGCTAGCCTTCAAGAAATCTGTGAAATCCTGCAGACAGCAGCTGTACATTGGCTGCTCGCTAACATAGTGAAATAGGCCTGTATTGAGTTACAGTTTTATTATTGGTTCATTTACTTCCAGGAAGAGACGAGTAAGTCAGCGGCCAATTGTGAACGTAATACAGAGCTACAGTTGTTGGAATTCTAACTTACGCCTAAATGAATTTTTCAGGTCTCTATGAATTAGGTTTGATTCAGTATCTCTAGAATCTGTAGGTAGGGGCCGGACACTTGCTAGAATCCATACAACTGTCAGTTCGTGGTAGCTGCTGTTGCAATTGGTTCTAGATTTTGACACCTCCTGGAAGGTGCTCACTCAACCGCAATGAAGCAACTAAATGTAGGTCCAATCATGTAACAATGTGTCAAGAGAGCAGCCAATGAGTGGCTGTTGTCTGATAAGTACATACTACTCGACCACGACTAGTCCTCCTGTGAAGGGAATAAGCGATTTTTCCACCGTGGCGCTAGTAGTAGGTAGACACGTCACAGGGAGGGGAAATATACTGCGCCTGACATGAGTTCATGGCACACGGTTAGTGCAGACGTAGCGGCGAAAACCGAGCCAGCTGCCTGTGCCACAGTGTTATGGTCGGTGCTGTGGTGCGCCACCCCAGTTGCGCGCGGTCGTCAAGGTCAACACAACGGTAGTTCACATTTTTCCCGCGGGTCTAGTTCTCGTGGTCGAGTAGTATATATTCTTGAAGGTTAACCAATAGTTCAGTGAACCGGCGAGTTTTTATGACCTCTGTCTATAGGCTATGTATATGCCACTGATATTTCGATTAGGCCTACATTGCTACAGAATATTTTAGACCTTTCGGAAAAATTTAAATGAATTAAGTAGTTTCACTATCCGAAATCACTCGGAAACAAAATCTCAATTTTTTCACTAAATGTTTCGCTCCTGTGGCAACATTCTCCATTTTTCAATGCAGGAACTAGTTTTTGTCTGAAAGCATATTATTACAAATAACGTAGTGAACACTGTGCTTACCAAGGATTAAAATGTTCTTATATTGTGAGGGCAATAAATTGTAGGCCCATGTCAATGACGCCAATTTGGAATAGGATAGTTTTCAAGCAATATGTGTGGTGTTTTTAATCGTCTTTACATGATCACTCAATATGACGTGTTAATCCATTTATGCGAACATAAGCGTCCTTTGTTAACTGACTGTAAATGCAATTGCATACAGTTCTTTTTATTTCGGTTTGTAGGCTGCTGTTGCGTACAGTCAAGAAATAATTTAGGCCCCCGTCGTACAAATTATACATATTCAGACAAAAGACAAAAAATGCTTATTTTTCGTTGTTGCATTTCAACGTCTTCGTTTTATGTAAGGACATACATGATTAAAAGCGCTAAATTTCATCAAAATTCATCATTGGCCGGGATCAACATTTGCCTGTTAAAATGTAGAATCTACGTAATATTATGTTAGCAGCTTTTATTAAAATATAAAAAATATGGGTGATCTGGTTGTGGTCTGCGGAGTTCCGTGTGTTACACTAAAATGAGTGTGTTGGAAGGAAAGACAGGCGCCAGTCGAGGGCCTTGTGCTAGAGACGAAGAGGACAGTTGAGAACGAGTAAGAGTCGTCGATAAAGGTAACGCTCTTTCAGATTACGAGCATGCTCGTTGGAGTCCAGTAGCATGTGACATAGATCTGCGACAGTGTGCTATTATTCAATGTGGCCACCCATCTGGAAAACATGGGATTTCCAGGGAAATTGTGGCCACCTGAAAACATCAAGGAAATTTTAGGGATTTTTTTGTTCATCTGTGAAAAATTTCATAGAATTTTCTTGCCTCGTTCATTTTGAACTTCCGCCAAAGTCATAGGAAGGAATATTATGGCGTTTATAAAGCATTATAGCATTTATGTTATTAAAAATAATGTCATTTAGATGTGATTATACTTAATTGTCAAATTGGTAGTTACTTCTGCTGAATGTTTGATCAAATTCACTGGCAGAAGTGTCGGAAAGAACTTGAAATATTTGCATTTATTGGAAAATGTGCTGAATAAAATGCCGCAATATTTTTTTTTATTCTTGCGAATATCAGGGACATTTTTGGTTTTCTTTCAAGGAAATCAGGGAAAAATCAGGGAATCTTCTTTGTTTCAATGAGTGGCCAGCCTGTTATTGCACGTGTTGAAAGACGAAGATTAAACTACAAATGGTTGAATGTATTTTTCTTACTAGCCTATCCTCTGAAGGCTGAGCGCTGAAGTCTTAAACATGCCATTTTTAGCCAATATTTACTATTTTTACATACTATTAGACTAAAGTGAAACAAGTCGTCTGTTGCTTTTTTTTTTTTTTTTTTTTACCTTTCCTGAAAAACGTATTTTCAGAACAGTTATTTACTGTAATACCAGTAGGTCTACATACAAAATCTTGCTATGTACCTTTGAATGTAAGTAGCTAATGCACTGCATTTGAAGCGTCTGCGTTTATCTTCTTGTATCTTCAAGTGAGAAATCAGATGCAACTACATTGCGTACCTATGTAACGAGGGCTTGAGCCAAAGTCTGGATAAACTTGCCGCAAGACTTGCCGCACAATTCAGTGCCTTAGCGACAACAGCCTCTTTGTACCCAAGGGAAATTAAAATGGTTTTTAAAATTGCATTACAAAATGTTGAGCACACATAACCCACTCTGAACGCACGTGCTGCGTATTCATGGGCGAATGAGGAGACGTTGGAAGTTCTCTTCGCTCTGTTTGCTCGTCTTTTTCTATCTTTCTTTCTTTCTTTCTGGGAAGGTTTTATGCCCAGTCAAAGGAAATGTAAATACATAAACACAAATCGTCACAATGCATACACATTTTACGAGACCTTTGTGGAAAATATTTGAAGAAATGAGTGTCTGTAGAAAGGTACTCGTGACGCATAGATCTTTGTTGAATGTATATTGTAAGAGCAAGTAAAATCTTTGTGAGCTATACGTAATTTCAATAATCGTGTGGTTATTTACGTAGTTTCGCGTCGCAGTTTTGCTATCGCCTTTAGGATACGCCGTGTAGACACATACTTTTTATTCTTTGTTTGTCTGAATAAAATTGTGGTTCTTATTTGAAATAATTTGTAGCTTGTTTTGCTTAGAGAAAATTTTGTTTATTTAAGTTATTTATAATTTTTATCCAAATTTTATTGCGGTCCCTATAGGGTGAATGTATCAAAACTGTCTTGGAAGTTTTATCTGTTTAATTCTCTTCATCCTAGTTTAGATGGTATGTCCACGATGTTTCTAGTGAAGTACTACATCCGGTTACAGGCCTCGTGAGTGTGTGAGAGATTTTGGTAAGTTCTTAACATTTAGGTCTTTAGCGCTGGTGAGGGTGGCATGAGGTGAGTATGAAATGGGCGGGGGAAACAGGAGATCTCCGAGAAAACCCGCCGATCAACGGCATTGTCCGGCACGATTCACATATGCGAAAATCCGGGGACTGATCCCGCCGGATATCAGACCCGAATCGCCTTGTTGGGAGAAAAACGTTCTAACCATTTGGCCACCGCGGCCTCCTGCTAGCCTCGTGATGAGTATTACATTCCCATAGTTAAAAATGTTCTCCAGTTGTGATTTTGTAACAAAGTTTATAGCCTATAGTTGGCCTTCATTAGTAGATAAGTAACATCAAACATATTTAATTTTTCTTTTAATATTTCAGTAGTAGAATCGTAATTTCATTGGCTGTTTTCTTAAAAGTAGTGTTTTATGCAAAACAAATTGTATAGTCATTGTTGAGTTATTTGCACTAAAGTAAAAAAAAAAAAAAACTACCTAGCATGACCACTACCAGGTCGTCATTTCACCCAGCCACAGAATATTTAGAAATACAGAAGTGAAATACCCGGTACGCGACAAACTGAACTCAGTAACACACGCTAGCAAAATGACTTCGCTGGCCAGCAACATGGCGGAAACGCTTACCACCAGTCAGCGTACGGTAGCTGCCCTGCTAGCCGACAGCCAGGCCAATAGGAAACCTGCTGTTACATGCAGACGCCAGAAAGACACGGCGATATCAGTAGGACCCTGTTTTATCGCGAACAGAATTTTGCCCCAGTTTGTTTCAGTGCCTTACGTGCACATATGCAATTCTGTTTCACAGTTATTCACAGCGTGTCTATGTGAAGAGCCGTATCTCATTTGACTGAGCCAATTACAAAAACGTTCCTGACACCACACGACTGTGATTTGCCGGTAGAATCCCAAGGCTCGCGACAGTTAAAATATCCAATCACTGACCACGAAGCAGATCTGCAGATGTGCACGTAAGGCACGGAAACAAAGTGAGGCAACATTTTTTTTCGCGAAAAACAAGGGTCGCTAGATATCAGTATCAACAACTTCGTGCGGCCAATAAGCGCAAGTTCACCCGCATCAAATGAGCTGCCGCGTCATTTCACCTCTGTATTACTACTTAGTCTGTGATCCAGCTATAACGAAGTAAGGTAAGGGGGAGAGCAGGAGTACAACACCAGATTACTTGCACACCCTCCCAGTGTCTGAGGACAGTCCGAGCGTGCCGCGGGCCAATATCGAGCCAATGCGTCTAATTGCCTTATATTAATTCCGCTCCGAGAATTCTATTACGGCGTCCTGCGACTAGACGGCGCTGACGTGACTGGAAAGTGAACCCCGCCCAGCGAGGTCAGCGCTGACCACACAGCTGCAGCTGCCTGCCCACACGCCCCTCCCCGAGCTGCCTCTATAGTTTTCTTAAGGTAATGGTCTTTCATTAATTTCAAACAATTGCAAATAACTCGAATATTTTTTTTAACCAAATGCATCAAATTAAATATGAGACTGTGTACAGTCATACGATACACATTTCGGCAGAGTTTTTTTTTAAATAATGTACCGTTTGCTAGCAAAAATATTATTTTGTTTCGTTTTGACTTATATTGACAATGAAATATGTGATACTTCAGGGACAAAAATCTAAAATTTCGTTTGTGTTGCTACAGAAAAATTCACATGTAAACGATTATATGTCTTAAAACTGTAAGAATGAATTTTTGACACATGTAGTAATTTTCCCGTTAAAAAACACACACATTTTCGAAACCAGTGCAAACTAAAAAGCGAAGCCTTAAGGAGGAGTATTAGATATATTTTGCGTGTTTTTGTTTTTGAGCCGTATCATTTATTCGAGTTGCATTATCAAAATTATTTCTTTGACAATACCATGGCCGTGTCTAGGGAGGGGGATGGGTGTTTGCCCCGGGTCTCACATTCTAGGGGTCCTCACTTTTGAATTAAAAATAAGACAATTTTTAATAATTGAAATAAATGTGGTACAACAATACGAAGTATTCATTTTGTTTTGTAAGATCTGAATTTTATTAACTTTCATTATTTTTGCTTTGCTCGCATATGTACTTGTAATATTTCTATGTGAACTAAATGAATTTTACTGTGGTACTTGTGATTATAATGTTTATACTAGTCACTGCGAATGTAAAGATAAATATGCCATACCTTAAACATTACCACTCCATCTAAAAAGTAAAAAGCGGGAGAGACTCCGATTTATGTTGCACCGGGACTCACATTCTCATATACTGGCTCTGGACAAGACATAGGATAGGCCTATATTCTAGATAAACTGCTTGACATAAATAATAATGAAACCTTTCATTAATTAATCGTGCAGAATCATTTTAAGGGAATTATAGACTATTATGATCACCAAAATTCATGACTAATACCTAGAGACCTGAAAAATTCGCTGAGCCAATAATAAATAAGAACAGAAAGATGGTTCACCCCTCTGGTACCATTGTGCCAATGAACAGTTGTTGTTTGCTTCAATACACTGATGTTATTGCAGGCTATCCTACAGGTCATTGAACCCGAGTTTGTCCAGTCTCTACTAATTACGTATATGCCTCAACATTGCCACATTTACCAAAAAAAAATTTAATGGAAGTTATTGGATGAAATCGTTTAGTAAAATTTAGCACCTGGTTCTTCCCTTAAGACATTTTCTTTAATTGTTTCGTATGCTACCTTTATCTGTTAAAAGACACCATTAAGTTTCGACGTCACCTTTTCGAAACCCTTGGTTTCACAGTAAGTCCCGCAGTAAGGTAGCTCGTTACTTTGACTGATTTCCACGTAAGAGTAAACGACGTTTGACACGTTTGAAACTTACTTTCTTTTCCCAATAATAGAGGATTTCTTCAAGTAAACGTGCAAACAGCGTAACGAGTTTTAGAAGTTTATAGAATGAATTTTTAATGATACAGGCGTTTGCTTGTATGATGCTCACGATTATTTATATTCAAAATTTGAGGAAAGCATGCGTCTAAAAAACTGTATTTTTTTTGTCGTGTAAAACATCAGAAAAATAATTTCTATGTCAGTTTTCTTTCCTCCTTTTGCAATAAAATGAATAACATCGCTTTCTGCCTGAATGTAAACATGATGTTTTCTTGTCAAATTCAACTATGTATTCTAAGGAAATTAAATTTTTGTTTTCATATCTTCTGGAAAGAAAAAAATTCCTTTGTTAAGTAAACAGAATGCTTATGTTGAGGGAACATAGTCTATGTATGAGCAAACGTGTAAGGAAATACTGCGCCATTATCGTGAATACAAGGTTTTCATCCTGACAAATATTAGCATTTCTTGGAACATGTTATACATACAGAATCATTATAAACGAAGTTGTGCTGTATGACGATTTGTGTGCAAATAGAGACTTAGATAAAAAAATCTTTCGTCGGTGGAAGGAACATATTCACTGAGAGAGTTTTGTAAAAACCCTTTTTTTTTATTTTGCGACATAATAATTATGACATCGACGTGTGCGAATTATATGTAAAGTAAAATCAACTGTGTTCAGATTGTTGTGTTACGATATATGTTACACACGCTTTTAGAATTTTTGTAAACTTTAAGATATATTAATATGTTGACGTTAAATGAAATAAAATGAAAAAAAAAAAAAGTTCGCAAAAAGTTTTAAACCGCTAGTATATTATCATTAATATAATTTGCTGCAATAAATTGTTGTTTCTGGTTTTTTTTTTTTTTTTTTTTTTTATCTAAGTTACCGCGTTTGTTGTTATTTAAGTTATGTTATTACCTAAAAGAACTTTCAAGTGTCGGAAAGAATTTATTTATTTATTTATTTTTTTAAACAGAGAAAATAGAAATACAATTTTCACGAGTCGCTTAAAGTAGTTTCAGGTATTAGACTGATTTTTCGTGCGGCTCAAAGAGACATAAAATAGAAAACGACGCGAACTAAGTTACGGTTTTTTTTGGCGACAGGTAATTTGCACCATCTTGTTTCTGTGTCTTCGTACACTGTCTCCATGGTTGTTGAATACCATTAACTCGTACAGAGGCAGCGCTCATTACTGTTGCCAACGTTGAGAGTTAAAATCATCGAAACATTAACCACAAAGTAGAGCTGTAGATATGCTCACAACACATTCCTATACATTTATGAAAATATTATTTTCGTAAAAAATCGGTGGCTCTAGTGATTTTCTATCTGCTTCTATCAGCAGTTCTGACTGCTACAGCAGGAATATTACTGTCTTGTCATGTTGTAGTTACGCCAGAAAATTGTTGAGTGATACTATTTTGTTTATTAATTCCGGATACGTCAGTGTCTTGTCAAGGAGTGCCGGCCTAAAAAAGGAAGTTCCTACCGATGTGCATTCATGAAGGGTATTTGTAATAACAAATAAGGAAGTACTGTTTGCGGAGATAAAATGGTTGGGCTGAGAGTATACGTAGGATATTGCTGGTCTGAACAATGTCTGAAGCTTCTTTTTTGAAACTGTTAATTTTTTCCCCCACAAACAATCGTTTCAAGAGTCTTTGATGGGAATAAGGGCGAAGCTAAATTAGTCTGCGGTAAATTCCTGCATCGCCTCTCTGTAATTACACAATCAAAGCAACGCCTTTGGTTACTTCCCCATTCTGTTTTATACCCCGATGCGCCCCTTAGTTTATTAATTGTACGATACTTGTTGGATTTCGCTGATGAAAGACTGGATGTTCTCTTTATCTTGCGTCCTTTGTGCCTTGTTCGTGCAATAGCGACACAACACACGTCGTAATTTCGCGACGATTTAGACCAAGGGGTATTACTTTATTATGTGATAACAAAGTGTCTTGCTCGGTAAATGTTTGGTACTTAAGGGGTATGGACTGACAAGACGTCGAGCAAACAACTGGAATACTCAATTGTTGATTAAATCTAAACTACTCATCATATTTATTTCAGACTTTTTTGCTGAGTAGATATTTTATTTGTGGACGTCTGTTTATGCAGCGCTAGGCGGTAGTATAATTTGCTTTTGAGTAAACAATCATTAACGGTTTTTTTTTTTTTTTAGAAAAATAAGGGCTTGTAGCCACAAAATCCATAAAAATGGAAAAACTTTAACTTAACATGTTCCAGGCCTCTATAATAACAGAATTTCAAAAATTCTCGCGTTTTTATTTAAAAATAATTTTTTTTATCTCAAAACCTCTCGCGCAGAATTTTATGGATGTTAAAATTATGGCAAAAAAAACCTGGATGTCTGTGAAAAAATTCTACCATACCTACTTTCTTAGCGCTCCTATACGCACATGTGACAAAATACTAACTATTTTTACAGTGTATAACTGCGTGTCTGGTATGTTCCTATTTTTGATTGCTTTAATAATTTACATATTTTTACGAGGTGTGGTTTGTTTTATTATATACGTACATACATTGTGACTTTTTTTTATTGAGATGAAATTTTTTTTAAGTTTCATAGTTTTTGTGTAATGCCATGTCAGTACAAATATGCATAAAATGGTTTAATGGTAGAAACGAAAACTCGAAAACTAATTGACTCTACGAAATTAAATAATTTACACTGAAGAACACTGTCACTGGCTACACCGAATACATGTATGAAAACATTATATATATATATATATAATTTTAAAAATTTTATTTTTTGGTTTTCAAATCATATTTTTATAAATAAAAAAAAATATGTCGGTTTTGTTCATGGTTTGGTGTAGCCAGTGACCCTATTATTCGAACCGGTGATTTTTGGTGGAAAGAAATATGCAACATTTTGTGTCAATACCTCACGTTCACATTTGCACCTCAGCTTCGTGGCTATTGGCAGAGTGTATTTGTGCAGAGGCGTGGCTCATTTGACTGTGCCAATGAGAATAGGGTTACTGCGAGACACAGTCTGTGATTTGCGAGTAGATTCCCAAGACGTTGAAAGTTAAAAACAGCCAATCACGTAACATGAAGCAGAGCTGCAGATGTGCCTATGAGGCATTGAAACAAAATGTTGCATAATTCTTTTTACCAAAAATCACTGGCTCTACTATTATTCATTGTATTCATCATCAAGTTGGCTGGTTTTCCTTTCTAGTATAAAATCATTCTGTTCAAATTTGGGCTTCGATATAAGATTATATAAAAAAAACTATGAATGTTAAAAAAATGTTTCTTGCAGTAAAAAAAGTAACACTGTGCCTACAAAACAAACCATACCTTTAAGATAGAAATTATTAAAAAATTATATTTTTTACTGAATTCCCCCCGTTACTGCAGATTTCCTATTGGCCTGTGTGCCGGTGGTAGGCGTTCCACCATCTTGCTGACCAGCGAAGCCATTCTGCTGGCGTGTGTGACTGAGATTGTCGTCCTGCCCGCTGTTTCACTTCTGTATCACTAACTATTCTTTGGCGGGCGATGTCTGCTCGCTTCTCGCGCTGATTGCACTATGCGTCGCCATTCAGTCTTCGGTTGCAACTGTCTCCTGATGGAGTAAGCGGTCCCCGGCTTTTCCTCTCCCTTTTGCTCGGAAATCGCTACCGTACCCACGGATATATTTTTTTTTACGTTGGCTTCCTTTCTGGCCTAATGACTTGCGCAATTTCCCGCCGGTGTTTGAGTGTTTGTCGGAGGGGGGGGGGGATAAATCTATGTTTCGATAACGGGAAGAATAACAGCAGAACTCAAATGCCACATCAACAAAGGAACGGCCTCCCTTGAACAAAAAAAAATTCCCTTTGGGAGAAGAGACGAATTTCCAACGGCAACCGTTTTTCGTATAGGCCTACTCTTTTTCACACAAATAGATAATGCACATTTTGCGCTATTGTGTGGTAACAGGCTATAATTTTATAATTTTTAGTACGATAACATCCAGGAATTTATAATAACCGAAATTCAAAAACATTTGCGTTTGGATTTTATTATTCGAAACCACTCGCGCAGGGGTTTTCGGGGAGTAAAATTATTTTTAATTATTTAAAATCAAAAGGTGAATAGTTTGGATATACGGTTACTACAGAGTCCTGTATACTATCGTACTAAAAATTATAAAAATTACAGTTTTCAATTTTTATGATTTTTTTGGTTTCAATCCCTAATTTTTCTAAGTGCCGTTTTTTAATTTGTTACCTGAGACAAAGCGTACTACTATCCAGTGCTATATAAATAAACGTCCGATAGTAGAATATCTATACTCGGCAAAAAAATCCCATCTAATTATGATGAGTAGTTTAGATGTTATCGACGATCGAGTATTCCAGTCTTTCGCTCGACATCTTATCTTCCATACCAAGTTGTGTGGGCTGTGAGATATTCCGAGAAATTGCTTGCTTTTTACTGGGGTTGTGTACTGAATAATTTGTCAATTCGTGAAATGTGTTTTTCGTTACCACGAGATAAATATGAAAACCCGCGAGTTCTTTAGAAATATGATGCTAACAGCACTTTGTGCTATTAAAATTTATTCGTATTGTACAACTTCCGCTTGCAATGCTTTGAAGCTGTAAAATTCTTTCAGTGTAAAATGTGACATGTCAGTAATATCACATATCGTATGACATGTTTATTTTATAAATGATTCCTGCAGTTTTCTCGTACAGCTTTGGTGTCCTTTTATTTGTGTCCGTATATTTATATTGTATTTAAAATTTGATACTGCAATTTAAGCGGAATGTTTATAACGAGAACTGTGGGTTGAAAATTTATGTACGCAGTTTTTCTGGTGTTTCAGAATATGATTTTCTGCGAACAGTTATATCTATGCGTGTCTTGTACGGACAAAGGTGTTTAATTCTTCACAAATTTAATTTAAATTGATGTCTGTCTTTCATGGCCGGGCGTTTTTTATTCTTCACCGTAATAGATGTTTTGGTATTTTTGAGAGGCAAGAGTAACATTGCATTCTCACAAAAGCCGAAGCTGCCTGTCGCAAAATGCGACCGGATTATTCCAACCTTTTTGGTTTAAAATAAGTAAAAAAAAAGTGTTTAGCTCTCGTGCCTACATGTGGAGTATTGTTATACAGCACAGTCTCGAAGTGTTAGATAAGAAAACAAAAGCAATACGACCAAAATTACGTACTTAATGTCTGTTAAGGGAGGACTTCACGTAAAACTTTGTTTTAATAATTTTTTAGATTCGTACGAGATATGAATTGATTTGTAGAAATATCGTCTTGACTATTTTTTGTATTAATGAAAATTTTCTAGCGTCCATAGTATTTTTTGTATAGTGGCATGTTACAGCCCATGTTTGCATAAAACCGGTTTAATACAAGAAACGGAAAACCAACTGCAGGCCTCAAAGTCGGTCACTTTTTTCACTTCTAGTCACTATTTTTGACAAAAGTCACTTTTAGTCACTTTTTCTGAAAATTGTCACTTTTTTCACTTTTTTGAAGTGCTCGAAATTGACTTTTTTTAAATCAATGGAATTGCTCCATAAAAATTCTGTTGAGTTAATGAAGGAAGGTAAATACAATTTTCAGTTTGTTTTGTATTTATTTTTACTGTATTTAAGATTGACAATGACTTTAGTCCTTTGGTAAGCTTGGCAACGTTGTTGGATTGTTTGTGTGTTAGACTAATATGTGTCTGGAACTGTAGTCCCTATC
>PNEQ01002348.1:23998-62668 GCA_003012365.1 Medauroidea extradentata | reverse complement strand
ACAAAAATCAACACCGAAAAATTATACAGAAATAATTAACAGTGCTGGTATAAAGAGAGCTAACTTTACCTAATCTGTTAGGTTATATTTTATTAGGATATGTGAGGATAGGTTATGTTAGGTTAGTTACATATAGCCTATTAGGTTATGTAAAGTTATGTTAGGTACTGCTCACAGTAAAGTGAGAACTTTTGAAAGCTTGGTTTAATTTCTGTTTTAATTTCACAATGCATAATTCTGATCAGTACACAAATAACAGTGTTCATGGTTAGAATAAGCTTCGCTTTAAACCACATATAATGGAGTGGAACAGCGAATGTTTTAAGGGCGGTACTCCAATTTTTTTTTTCAAATATATTTTCTGTTAATATTTCCATCGGATCTGACATACTTCTAATGTATCTTTTTGGAAACCGAAAATTATCTTCCATTTCGTCGTAGAACTCATAAACGTTATTTATATGGTTACGAAACTCATTCAAATCGTCCATCATGTTGAAACTGTTTATGGAATTGCTTTTCTGGAAGTGCTACAGACCACATCCGTAAAGAAATGGAAGGCTTTCCTACCCTATGTGTGGATCGACATCTGTGTGTGGTCTATAGGATGTGCATTTGCTGGAAGAGGCTCATAGAATGGATATATCACCCAGGTGGAGACTATAATCTGCAAATTGGCTGGGAGAGTCTTTTGTGTATGGAATAGCTTCTGGGTGGCGACTATAGGATCGGGCCTAACAATATAATGCGGCCTATGCTGTAACTATTGGATCAGGTGGAATATATATCGTGTTTTTTAGTTTCACTACATGTAGTGTTGATGTTAATGCGTTACTATGGCAGCATTCATATACGTCAGACGTAAATAATTATTAACAATGACAGTTAATATAACAGGCTGGATCCCATGAACACCTCCTCCCCTCTCTGCAGACAGATGCTTGGCACACGACCAGCAGATCCTCGCTCGATATCTTCTCTGCACCACTAGCCTCCCACTCTACGCTCGTATCTCTAAATACAACCGCGCTTTTGCCTCTACTAGCACGGATATCATTTTTTTTTTTACTGAGTCACTGAAAATTTTTTTAACCTATCACGTTTCACAACGTGTGAAAAGTGTACACATTCGACTCCTGAAACGTAGTAGCTTGAATCAAGGCTCTTTCACGTTGTCTTCAAATTTAATGAATTAAATTTATTGAATGCCGCGTGATGTCATGCTAACGCCATGACAGCTGCCATTTTGTCTTCCAATTTATTGATGTCTTCAATTTCGTCAAAGATCATCGTTTCGAACATATTAGAAATTTTCTTGAATCAAAATATTTAAGAACAGACATTATTAATTAAAATAAAATTTTAATTGAGTTCTGTTGCGAACTAAATAATATTTAAAATATATGTGTGTTATTTCTTTTAAATAATGTATACAACATTGAAATATTTGTTATTCACATAAGCATGACATCTGTACAGCTAGACTAGCCAACCTCTATTGCCTTCCCTTGCCTCTGACACACTCCTCTACTACCATGGCCTCTATTGTACTCTCACAGCCATGACCACACACGTTGTTGTAAAGAGGAAGGGTATAACTCTGTCAGAGTGCAATAGAGGCCATGGTAGCAGAGGAGTGTGTCAGAGGCAAAGGAAGGCAATCAATGTTGGCTAGTCTACCTGTACAGACGTCATGCTCTGAGACGCTCTGACTACATCTCATGCTGGTCAACTGGTCCCAATCGCAACATGTTCCAGAGAAAATTCAATATTGACGTCGCCCGGTGTTTCAAACCTTCAATATCGTCTATAAATCCCTAAGTTGAGTAAGGGAACGTTGCTGCTTACCTGCAGAAAGTCCCGTCATCGATGATTACACTGGTATAGGCTACTATTCTGGCGGGCAGCGAGGTGATGGTCGCCGTCAACGTCTCCTGTGGGGCCGTCAGTGGGTTCAGCTGCAGCCTGGCTTCAAGAATTTCGACGAAAGACTGTGAGCTCAAGTTGGTGGCCAGACCTCCCCGGAACCACGTTGACGTGACGTCACAGTTCGCAAGTTGTGATTGGCTCCCTATTACTCCTGCACCTGGTGGTGCCTACATGACGGAAGACGGCGAGTGTTCAAAATTATACATTTACAGGAGACGCGCATGCAACGATTTAAAAGACTTTAATATAATTGGACGCTTTATAAAAACCTAAACCTATAATTTACCCCTCCTTAAATTCAGTGTTTCGTGTGGGGAGAGGGCTTAGGAGAAACGAAAAATATAAATACCGGCGTGGTGCCCAGATCGGGGAGAATTGGCTCTCGCCGGAAGGACACTATGCTACAGCAAGTTAAATATTTCCACACTTTGGCCCTTCAGGCAAACTGTTCACGTGCGAGGGCACGAAGGTTGTAAAACAAATGTAAATTAGGGCAGCAGTGTTAGTTTTATTTTCTTTCTTTTTTGACGATACTTGTTAATGTCAAGTTTTACCCCTTTCTGCAATAACTGAAAGTAAATTATCTTAATGTTTATAAATTAAAATGTTTGTTGCAAACTTATATACACTTTTTTTGAACAATATATATGTTGTTGGAATATATTAAAAAATATATTTTTATAAGTATAAGCCTCGTATATTTTCACTGGTATGGCCCAAAAGTTGTCTGCTATTAGTCATTCTTTATTTTACTCTTTGCTAAATGTTTATTTCCAATGATTATTTTTTAGCAAGCTGTACTTGTACAACCTGATATTTTCGAGAGGCCACGGGCCCTGTGGTACAAGTAACATGTTTGGTCGCAGCATACATGAATAATACATGTTTTTACATGACAGGCACTTTGTGTTCATTCATACAAATATTTTTTGTGTCTTGCAGGATTAGAGAATAGTTTTAAAATAGCTTCATTATATATTTTGTACATAATTTCTTTACAAATTGTGTAATAAAGTTTCAGAATGTCTCGTCAGTTTCATTGAATGCCATTTTTTGGATAGTTGTGCCTTCAATAAACTGAATTGACTTTAGTCAATATTTGATCGTGTGAAAAGGCCTTAGAACTGCAGTTTCGTGGATTATTTCAACACCAGACTGAACACATAACCTTCACTGTTGCTCTATGAGATAGCAGTGTCTGTTTTGATGGCCATGGTTGGAAGATAAAACTGGGAAAGGTTATGCATCAACCGACTATGCGCCAATTATAAGTAACTTACAATTAATATTTTTCAGCTGTAAAGCAGCCTTACAAACAGTTTTTTTTTTTCCTTATATACTGATGTTTTAAATTCTGGCTTTATATTACTAAAATACCTTGTGTAATAATGTATAGAAACACTGTAAAACCGCGAAAATATTTAACGAAGTCTCCAATGAACTGTAGTAACTCAACCGTAATACATGTAAACAGTTTTCTGGAAAATCACACACGTTCTGTGTCCAAACTATACAGTTCTAATTGGATCTGTTGAAGAGACACTCAATGTTCATATATACGACACGACAGCCATCTTAAGTGTTATACATAGCATGTTGGAGCCTAGCAATCGACTTTTCCTGCGGTTTACCAGTGTTTCTACTTATTGGTGCAGCATAGTGTAGTGTAGTGTAATGTAGTGTAGTGTAGCTACACCCGCAGTCTTCAATTAAACGATTTTTTACCCGTAACTTCGATTCGGTAGCATTCTCAAACATGCAAATACGATTTTATATGTTATTTTTATATGTAATTAAATAGTTTTTTTCCTTATTAATTTCAACACTAAAACATTATAGCTTACAGTCACTCTACAAAAAGAAGAAAAAAAGAGACGTTTTGGCTTACAGTATTACAAAAACCAATGCATGCATACTTCACACAATCCCGAAATTGGTTTTGAGCACGGTAGTAGAAGAACATGTCTGGACACTCGCCTAGAAACTTGACCCCTTTGCTGTTTGGCTGCAGTTCACCAACCTACCGACAATGCTATAAATTTTTGGCGCTGTAATCCGGGCGGTCGGGCCCAAACTCCGCCCATTTCCCTCCCACTAAAATAAACTATTTATCCAAACGTATTTTTTTTATCAATTTATCAAAGACTTGATTCACTCACAATTTTAAATCATGACTCCAGAAATCTTTATTTACTTTATAATGTTAACAATGGAAAAAAAAAGTGGGCGGAGTTTGAGCCAGACCGCCCTGATTGCAGAGCCAAAGACGTACAACTGGTGAACTGCAGCCAAACAACAAGGGGGTCAATTTCCCAGGTAAGTGTCCAGACCTGTTCTTTTACGACCGTGGTTTGTACTATTACAATTGACTGTGCCTCCTACAAAGCTGGTGTAACTTTTCCTCCATTGTAATTACACTACTGTAGCAATACAATCTTGAATTAATTAAAGATGCTGAGTACACCACAGTACAAGAAGACTTATATAACACAATACAACATTATTATATATTTTAACATATGTGACATAATATAATGTATTGATGAAACGTATTTATATATAATGTATTAATATAACATCAAAAATAGTACAAGTCCTCTTACGATATTTGACAATATAACGTAAGTATATCACATGATTTATATTATATAGCGTGAAAAAGATGTCGCAATTGTAATTCACTTGAAGAAACCATAGATAAATGAAAGATAACACAGAAATATACGAGAAACGTGTCAACATAGAAAAAAAAGGTACGTGTCAGGTTACGAAGTTTGTAAGACAACTCAATTACAAACACGGCAATGAAATCCTCCTTGTTCTGTGGTCGTAAACAAAGCGGAAAGTCTATTAAATCGGCCGTACGAAACATTTGAAAAGGAAACCTCTGGTAATATGGTGAGTAAGTAGACGCTAGGAAGTTGCACTGTGGATGTAGTAGTGTTTGTGTGCGACTGAAGCTGTCTATGGCTGAACGTGTGTGCTTGTAGGTGTTGAAGGAATGTTGTGGATGAGGGCAGGCCATGCAGACTGCAGTACGATGTGTGGTATGTAGGGCTGTAGTTACTGTATGTGGGGGAGATACATACCCCTTGTTGGAACATATGAGAGCCTGCCATCCACAGCTCAAGACCACATTCTTTGACAGTCTGCCGTGCCCTGACCCCCCGCCTCCCGTCCAGGTCAGTACAACTACCGCCTATATTATACTAGTCCGGTACACACTATCCTTAATTCTCTACTGAATTACTTACTTAACTCTGTTCATAAATTGCGATTGCGATTTTATACCAGAATTATGTAGCAAAACTTCTGTGTTGTGTCAATACTGTCTTTGTTTACTAACATGTTTCGGTACATGGAGACGAAAAATATGTTTGTGATGTTGGTTGCTATATGCCATAAAGAGTAATTGTAAAATTCCCGAAAATTATTTCACGATACAAGAACATGCGTGTAATTGCCAGATAAGTGAAACAACCTTGTAATATTTATGTTTTGTAAACTCCGATGATCGTTTATTCAGTAAAGGAAATTGAAATGTTATTTATATTAAAAGCATGTTGGCAACCCTACTTGCGTACGTCACATGCGCCGTGGTTGAAAGTAAGCATTGCGCATGCGCGTGAATATACACTACGATGAAAAATAGAACGGGCTCTATCTGTGAAATTAAGTACGGATTTGTGTCTGGAACCAGTGTAGTTGCGGTACACACTGTCGCAATGCTACTTGTACTGAATTTGGTACGGAATTATGTACTGAAGTATATATAGTGTGTATCGGGATTTACACGCGTAGGCATAAAGTGACGTGTCCAAAGAGGTTAAGCCCCGTTCACAATCGACATGGCGCAAGTAAAAAACATAGCATAAGAAAGTGAATATCTGTGATACGAAAGGTGGCGTTCACAATGAATACTTGGCATGACTTACGTGGCGTAACTTGCTTGGCATGGCGTTAAAGATGGTCATCTCTGAGTTTTCTACGCCTAGTATTTCATGCCGGCCAATAACAATGTGAAACGTCATAAATACTGTTGGCGCGAAAACTTTCGTCCAATAACAAATTAGTTCTTTTCTTGTTGATTATTTTCTGATTGGTCAATTTCGCGGTGATTGTGTACAGACAATTTCGCATGTTATGCTGTGTAAGTTATGTTATTTTTTTCATGTCGATTGTGAACGGGCTTTTATATAATATCATGTCGCTAGCCGTTACGCGCGGAAATATACGAATTGGCTGAAAATAGAACTATATCGGGGCTCTTTTGAGTGCTCATTTTATCCTCAACCACCTATATTAGATTTTTTTATTATCTTGTAAAATTGTATATAAAGTGGAGATGTGTGGTTCTGAAAGTTTGCCACTCAGTTGTACTCTACTGTGCTAATATCAGGGGAGGAGGGGATGTGTGGTCGTGGTTTAGTGGTCACACCGCTAGCCTCCCAACACAGTGATCCAGTTATATTCTCTGCGTGTCGCAAGTGGGTGTGGTGAACACTGCCGCTTGCCAGCGGCATCTTTCATGATACTCCCGCCCCCTCCCCTTGCCTTACATATTCCTTCTCTGCTCAGTGTAGGATGTCGCTCATGTTACTGTGAAGGAACGGTGTATTCCTCCTGTGTTACCACATAGCGAGTCTGTGTGAGGTTGTGAAGCCTTGCCACGCCTGGTAGTGTTAACTTTGATTCTGAAAAAAAAAAAAAAAATCAAAGCAACACATTCTTTACATCTATGAATCCACGCTTACTTTTTTTTTTTTTACAAATATATCATAGTTTGTATCTAATATTTTTGGTAGTAATAAACCTCATAGTTTTAATATGTTTACAACCTAAATATAGGCCGTTCACAATAAAGTGATCACTGCATAAAGTTTTCTTTTGGTCGATTTGCAGCCATCTTTACTATTTTTAATACGAAAACTTCCACGTAACTAATAACCAGTGTAAATTTTACAACACACTCAAAAGTTAGCATATATTGGCCCAGTAAAACATATTTTTAATTAATTACAAGTTGTGTTGAGTGCTCAATTTATAGTGAACAGCCTATATCACCAATTTCGATATAAAGATAAGTTAAACCAAAGCAAAAACAAATGTTGCTAATGAACTGTGCATTATTTTGTAAAACGCCTACATATATTTGTGCTCCTGTGACTGTTCTTAATCTTGAAATTTTTCCAAAGAATTCCGTTAAAAAAAATTTTTTTTGCACCAATGTGAGAACAAAATACCTAAAATGGCCTTTAACTATTGGCGGGACGGAACAACTTTCTCTCCTCTCCTCCATTATTTCTAAGGAGATGCATCATGTTTAGTTAGTTGTTTGTCGCATGACTTGCTGATTGTTTTGTTTTCTTCCCAGTCGGCCGAGGTAGCACGTGCTGTGGATCTCAGAGCTGCCTACGTGACCACAGGTGAGAGCTTTACAAATACGTCATCTCGTTATAAAATATGGCCGAACTACACACTTCAACAAAGATACCTCAGTATGCTCCACCTGCCTTTCCTATGCTCGTTGCCGCACAATGTGCTTCCCGTTACGGTTCTTTCCCCCTCCCCCCTACCCCCTTCCACTAAAACTTATCACCACCGGTTCGTTTTGCATGATACGCCGTAACAGACAGCCAGCATTACTAGCGTATACTATCTCCTGGGTTTATGAGGAACCTTTCAAACCAAAAAAATACCAGTGTTGCAAAATTGTTTCCACATATACAGTAAGTAGTGCCATCTTGGGATGTTGATGCATTACTTAAAAAATAAATAAATAAATAAAAATAAAAATAAAAAATAAAAAGAACGGTATTAGGTTGCGTGTTCTGTAGGAAGGAGTTGGAATATCGTGTCACAGTCAAATGTACCGCTGAGACACCCTTCAAAATACCCTTCATATCTCACTTTTCCTTTTGAAATTTTTCAAATTTACTCCTGAACCCACTAAAAATTTACCTTTCTCGAATGTCTTGGAGGTCCGGGCTCTATTCCCGACGGGGTCGGTCCCCGGATTTTCACATGTGGGAATCGTGCCGGACGATGCCGTTGGTCGGCGGATTTTCTCAGAAATCTCCCGTTTCCCCCGCCCCTTCATTCCGTCGCCACTCTACACTCGCATTATGCCAGCTCTCACCAGCGCTGAAGACCTCGATGTTAAGTGATAATCAACATTTATTCACTTCACCGAGGATAGATATTTACATGTTAACATTAAATTAGATGTAGCTCAGTACATGTTCAAAATACGTGTATGCCAACAATGACTCATCTAGATGCTGCCCAAATTGGTACAGGATCCTGTAAACTGCGAGTCAACGTCAGTTCCCAAATACTGCCCTGAAGGATCCTTCGCAACCTCGCATCCTTGGAAAGTGCATCATGAAGGATGCGCCAATAATTTATTCGTGTCCGAACTCTACCCGGTATCCAAGATTCACACTTCCACGCATCCTTCTGATAGTCGTTTGTTATAATTGTGATAATGTGGAACTGTTGTTTTGCTCGTTGTACACATGAGATAAAAGTCGTTGGGCGGCTGTAGTCAGAGGTAGGTACTTTATACTGAAACTAGTTAGGTTGTTAAGTTAAGGGTGAGGGTTACGGTTAATGAAATATGTTAAACTAGTTCAGAATACAGAATACTACAAGGTTACACTACATTATTTAGATAGGAGGGGAGCGGCTGTTTAGCCAGTTATGTTTATACTCTACTAGGCCTATATGATGAGTGACCTTTCGGTCACCTTAGAACTCACCGTAACATGATGTGCCGGAGGCTGATGGTGAATGAGCTCGGCTATCGACGGACGGCGGCACGTCGTGGGTCTCGACCCAGGACCATCCTGGCGAGCTGTTGACGGCTGGAAGGCTTGAAGGAGACAGACCTCTATTATCCCGATAGCTACATAGCATTATATTCACACACTTCAGTGCAGGTGGGGAGAATCGCTGAGGCCCTCGTCTTGTGCAACTACTAACCTGATTGCCCTGTCGTCGTCGCTAACCTGTCCTCCAGGAGAGGCTCTTGGTATAGTAACAGAGAGTACAGACGGTATGTTGAAACAAAAATGCGCCCTTAACCGAATGACTCATTGCTGTGGAGGCTTGGAGGACTCAGGTCTGCAAGGATTTATCCTACCAATTCGGAAACAGCCGGTAATAGTATTTGCATGCCCTAAAACAGTCGAAAACTCTCCTCGATACCATTCCTGTAGCAACAGTCTTCTCTTCTCAGGGTACATAAGTTGTTGTAATTCGAAATTGATACCGTGAAATGTAGCTGAGCCCCATGTAGTATAAATGAACACGTTTAACCCTGCCTTTGTTCTTGCCAGAACTCTCTGGTAGGTAGTTACCTTAAGGGGGAGAACTATATACTTTATTATATTTATCGATTTTCTGCAATAATTTCTGGTTTAAAATATTTTTGGTAAATGTGGCAATGTTGAGGCATAAAAGTTATTTGTGATAAATTTTGGAGATCATACCTATAATTCCTTTGACAAATTAATGAAACATTCCATTATTATTTATGTCGAGCAGTTTATCAAGAATATACCCTATGTCTTGTCAATTGGGTAACAGTTATGGCTCGAAAACTGAAAATACAAGAAAACACTCCCTGGGCCACGATCTGTAGTTTTACAGTGGCCACTTTCTCTTTTCTATGACAGTGACTTTGGAAATGTTATTTTTTACAACAGAATAATTTTCATACCAAAGAATCTTTATATTGTTTCGTCACAAATATATTATTATTTCTACCTAATTGTTATGTTAGCAATAAACCTCATTGTAGTTTTCCACATTTTTGTATCCAAAACATCACCCATTTTACCATGAAAGTAAGTCAAAATCATGAAAATAGGTTCTTTTGCGAACAAGTGGAGCATGATTTTGTGCATCGCACGACTGCTTTTAAGCTTGATTTTGTAATATTTCGTTTAAAAAAGTTTCCAGTTTTTCATTTATTGGTTTTTCCATCACTGTAAACGTAGTTACCTAGCGTGGTCTTCAGCAAGTACTTACTGTTGTTGTAGTGTGTCATAGAGCGTGTATATTACTACAATACTGGTCGTGTTGTTACAGTGGAGACGTGGAAGCCAGGTAGCAAGACTGTAATATGCCCCAAGTGCCTCAGCAAGTCACAACCAGTCGTCAAGCGACAAGTCAACAAGATCTGCAGGACTTTCTTCGGTGCTTTCGGCCTCATGCTGTACGTACCGTTCTCTTGTACTTGTCTCATGCAGGGTGGGTTCCTTACACCAAACCAAGAAAAATATCCTCCCATAACATAGGTCCAAAAATCTGAGTTATCACTGAAAGTTTAGTTCAATGTGTTGACACGCTGCAATCAGGGCGGTCGGG
Source organism: Medauroidea extradentata (assembly GCA_003012365.1). Taxonomy (NCBI): domain Eukaryota; kingdom Metazoa; phylum Arthropoda; class Insecta; order Phasmatodea; family Phasmatidae; genus Medauroidea; species Medauroidea extradentata. The sequence goes on along the minus strand of PNEQ01002348.1, from coordinate 52,366 downwards.
CTCAAACTCCACCCACTTCCCTCCAATTTTTTTTTCAGCATTTACATTATACCGATAAACAATTTATCAAAACGTATTTTTTATGAATTTATGAAATACCTTCTTTGCTCACAATAATAAATCATGGCTCCAGCAATCTTGATTTACTTTATAATGTAAACACTTGAAAAAGTGGGCGGAGTCAGAGTCCGACCGCCCTGACTGCAGCGCCAAAGACGCACAACACACTCGGTAACTTGGTGAACTACAGCCAAACAACAAGGGTGTCAAGCAAAATACATTGTTAGATAGGCGAGTGTCCAGACCTGTTCTTCTACGACCGTGCTGCAGACGTAAGTTACGATCCACCCCTCTATTAGCGGAACAGGCAGTAACTTGTTTCATATAACTTAGTGAATTTTGACAGTTACTTTCAGGCTCTCGTAACTAGGATAGGGGAAAAAATCCTTAGCCGAAGATTTCCGTGGTTCACCTCCTCCGAGGACAACAAATACGAGAAAAAAAGAGCTACAATGTGATAACAACGAAACAAAATTGTGCACCTGCACTAACGCATATCATTAACAGTTTTATTTAACATGTTGAAAAGTTAAAAGTAATAACGAACTTTATATTATGAGCATGGCATTTCTGAAACGTTTCTCTCCATTAGTTATGGTACGTGTTATAACGTTGGTATTAGGGGTGGGTGAATTGTAGCCTACGCCATGCGTTTTCGGCAACAAAAAAAAAGTTTATATTGTTTTAACATGGGATGTTAGGACACTCTAACTGTATCTAACTATATGCTCCCTGATTATTTGGACACATACTCTTAATAGTGTACAGCTTTAGCCACAGTACAGGTAAAGCTGCTCGCAGATTGACGGCTCCGATTAATTATAAAAGCAAAATTGTCGATTAATATCACTTCTACATAAACAGACAACACTATTGGCGCAGTTAAAATTAACTGGAGTTATTTGAAACATAGTAAGCTCAATAAATAGAGCGGACAGCGCAGTACTGTCATCAAGAAAATAGTAGTTCAATTATGCCTTAGTCACTTAAAAAAACATAACCATAAACATTCTTTTAAATTTTGATTTTTTTAAAGCGTGTTTAGGTATACGTTTATAAGTTTAGAACCAATTTTGATACTGAGGCTTTAAATATAATGGCTATTTCAAAACAGCACGAATGCCATAAGTAATGCATATTTCTAAGCCCGTGTAGTGAAATACGGAATACTGCTGTTCCTCAAAATTTAACTCCGTATAACTGGATACGAATAAAATACAGTAGAGAAAAGCACTGTACTGCTACTTAGTCGTGTCCACTAAAAATATAAGCGCACCGCCTTAAGGGCGCAGCCTAACACACGCTTAATGTGTTGCAGTGTGTCCGTAAATAAGGTTTATCACAAGAATATTCCAGATGTACCCATTGTGCCAACGTGCGAAAAGAAAACACACTTCGTACAAGGATGGAATGTCATTGTTAAAACGCCATACTCATACTATAGGGGGCCGCGGTGGTCGAGTGGTCAGACCTCTCGCCTCCCACCAAGGCGATCCGGGTTCGTTTCCCGGCGGGGCCGGTCCCCGGATTTTCTGCAGCTGGTCGGCGGGTTTTCTCGGGGATCTCCCGTTTCCCCCGCCCATTCATTCCGGCGCCGCTCCATACTCGCATCATATCACGAGCGCTAAAGACCTCGATGTTAAGTGCTCTCACTCACTTTCCACTAGTGAAAGTATCTTGGTCACCTCTTAAATAGTTTATAGTAAGAATGTATGGACAGTAATCTCGCACGCTAGTTCACCGCCTGGCTCGTGACGATGTGGCTACCGATGAGCGTTTCATAGTCGCCCTTATAGCTCTGTCACTTATGAGCCTCTGACACGCAGATAGACGGAGCACTTAAAGTCACGTCCAGGCGAGTCCTCTGTGGGAAACCTTCAAGTCGGTTCAATGACATGCGCATTAAGGCTCGTGCCACAGTCGCCCTTATCACTCCCTTGCTCCTGTGCTCAAACTCGGATACAAGCCCCAGGTATACCACCGCTGTAAGGGCATGTTCTACAGCTATTTTCAACATCAACATTTTATTTTTATATTTATATGATATTTTTTTCTTATTTTAGACATAAATTGTGACAAAATTTTGCTCTTAAAATTATTTTTATCTCTCATAATTTTTGTGTAATGGCTCGTAAATGTCAAAATTTGCATGTTACGGTTTTATGTATAACACTTAAACCAACTGACATACTAAACTGAGAAAATTCACACTGAATAACAATGTTGCAGGCTGATAGTGGACATATATATATATATTATAATAACTAAAACATTTTTGTATTTAGATAAAAATTCAGAAATTTGAAATGAAAATTTAAAAATTAAATATTTTTTAAATACATAAACTTTTTTTTTATGCACGTAAACTTGTTGCGCGTAACATTGTTATTCACTGTGAATTTTTTCAGTTTAGTATGTCAGTTGAATTAAGTGTCGTACATAAAATCGTAACATGCTAATTTTTACATTTACAAGCCATTACGCAAAATTGAGTTACAATTTGCATAAAAAATACCTTGTACAAATATAAAAATAAATATATGACGAAAAAATGTATAGACAGTACCCGTAAAACACTTCTTTCGCCTCGATAAAATGATAGTATAAAATTTTATTTATTAATTTTTACCTTGTGTCTGCAAGTGTGGAATTTCAGGATTATTTACACAATCACATTATAAGAAATAAGATTGACATTTCTGCCCTCTTGTTCTTGTGTGTTTGTTGATTAGTTGTACAAACAAATGTCGTGTTCGAAATCACCAGTTTGGGAATTTAGGTCTAAGAGATTCAGAGTGGGTAGACTCAAACGTCACATAAAGTTTGTTTCATACGTCCTCAGATCATACAGAGAGGAGAGTCCATATTTTTCGTTATACCCATGATTCAGCACGTTTGTCTGTTCATGTATGGCAATACGGAAAATTCAGGATGGTCTCAATATTTTCCATACGGCTCGTAAAAAAATATTCTGATTGAGTGTTTGTTGTCCGTACCTGCATTAACTGTGGACGAGTGAAAGAGGCTTTACAGTGCTACATCCAACCAAGTCAAAACCACAGACTTGTTCAAATTTCTATGTTATTTTATTATTTTTCGAGTAACCACGTTTTTTAAACGGGCAGTATTTATTATATCTGAGATTAATTTTTAATCTGCATTGTCTCTCCCACCAATGCTAAATCCATTCAAGGGCATCAGAACCTGCCATCTTCGAATTATTCAATTATTGCTGTAAGTTCCATATAATAAGATTTATTAAAATTTCCCGTCTGACGTGACACAGACATTACCTTATTAAGAGTTACCAAATTGTCACACCTTCACTACCTTTATATGTTTTCCACTAGTAAACTTCCCGAGGAAGAAAATAATTTTTCCTATGGATGGTCACAGGTGTTAATTTACACCGGTGGTTCCCAAACTGGTGGTCACGACGAGAGGGGTCGACAGGCTTCCAAAATAAGTTTTAAAAAATAGAAAAATACTAGATAATACTGAAAAATGTAAAAATTAAGATCTAAACAAAAGATTGTAAATTAATGCTAATTACCGAGACAACAAATATGTGCGTAAATAATATTTTTGAAATGGAGGAGGTCGCCGTTAAAAATCTTACACAAAAAGGGGTCGTGGTTTAAAGTTGTATTCAAAAGGGGATCGCAAGGCCAAAAACTTTGGGAAACACTGGTATACACAATAGAAGCCAAGCAATGCCAACTGTACACAATGTTAGAAACTATTCCCTCTGCCTTGTCGAAGCATAAAACACTATAGAAAATAAATGCAGAAGTTCTATTATTCCAAAATGGCTGGTGCTAATCCCCCTTTAAATCGCTATTGCTTTACTTTAAGAATACAACAATTCTTGTGATAGTTCATTTTTGTGATTCACGCGAAGCGATGTAAGTAAGATGAGTGTGTGATTTATATTTATGCTTGTCATTAAAACTCCCCACATTATGTTATGTTATTACTTGAAGGCAATAACTATCTAAGAACGATATAAAAGCATGGCATTTTTAGGAGTAAAGAGGTTTTACTTATAAAGACTTACTAAGCCAACATTCGTTAAAAAATATAGCATCTTTTGGCGTCCATACTATTTCTTTGCCATTGTTAGCGTAGCAGTGCACACGTTCCAACACAGTAAAAGCATGTAACTGTAAAAAACAGGAAGCGAACAGTAGCGAAACAACTTGTACTGCTTTTAAATGAATACAAATATCTGTAGATAGACAATAGACAGGCCTGGGGGAAGTTGGTGCCAAGCGTCACAGGAAGGTGCTGCACGCCAACATTCAGGACATCACTAAGCCTGCTATTTGAAGGCTGGCTAAGTGTGGTGGAGTGAAGCCATCTCTGGCAACGTCTACGAGAAGACACGAGGTGTGCTCAAAGTATTCTTAGAAAACGTCATTCATGATCAAGTCACCTACACCGAGCACACCAAGAGGAAAACTGTTACCGCAATGGATGTCTACGCCTTGAAGAGACAGGGGGAACCCTGTATGGCTTCGGAGGCTATTGTCAGGCATATGTAGAGGAGAGCACGTGTGTGTATGTATAGTCACGGTCGTAGAAGACAAGGTCTTGCCACTCGCCAGAAAACTTGACCCCCTTGTTGTTTGGCTGCAGTTCGCCAAGTTACCGATAATGCTATACAATTTTGGCACTGTAATACGGGCGGTGGAGCTCAAACTCTGCCCACTTCCCTCCCACTAAGATAAACAATTTATCAAAACATAATTTTTATCAAGTTATAAAATACTTTCTTCGCTCACCATTTTGAATCATGGTTCCAGAAATCTTTACTTACTTTATAATGTTAACAATTGAAAAAAGTGGGCTGAGTTTGAGTCGGACCACCCGGATTACAGCGCCAAAAAGTACAACATTCTCGGTAACTTGGTGAACTACAGCCAAACAACAAGGGGGTCAAGCAAAAGACATTGGTAGATAGGCGAGTGTCCAGACCTGTTTTTCTACGACCGTGTATATAGTATATACCCTGTAATATACCAATATAACATACTTATGTTTTATTTATTTATCATATGACTTGACATAAAGTAATAACATCGCACATAGTACAAAAAACATCATGAACAAATTTTGAAAAGGTGTAAACATATAAATACAAAGCCAAACATATAAGCCAATTTGTAAATATAGAGGCACAGTCTTTTCACAGACGAATATCTAGGTTCCTTATATAATCAGTCGACATTGGTGTAATACAGAGGAAATCACTAGGGTCACCATCATACACTCTCAGCCTGCATCCTTGCGTGATATGCCTATAGTTTGGTCAACCTTCCCGCAGTCGCATCAAAAATACACAGCATGTATTTCCTCTAGAGAGTTGTAAACTTCTAAGGAAGCTGCAGCACGATGCTTGAAGGTTATGTTTCAATAGAAGGCGAAGTGTCACAGCTCTGATATAAATGTTGACATTGTTGCAACTTGTAACAGGTGCTGGCCACTATGTGTGCTGCCTTGCCTGCTCCTGGGCTCCAAGGACGTGTTGCTGTACTGTTCTCAATGTGGCCACTTCCTCGGCACGCCAGGTCGCATGCACGTTGCTGCAACCAGGCAGGACCTGGATCCTGCTAAGCAGAAGCAACAGTCGACCCCAGATCCTGCCCTCAGCAGTCCACGTCTGTCCTGTCCTTGTAGTTGCCCCCGGCCCTCACCTGTCGACTGCAAGTGTGCCTGTATGGACCCGAAGCAGAAGTCTTCTTGAAAGATTCTCGACCTACTGTATTTGGTTTCTGCTAAGCTAACTGAATGTTTTTTTATTAGTACCAAAAGATGATTACTATGTGCTACTATTCACATCGTGAAATTTATGTATAAATATGTGTCTGATCACTGTCCCAAATAAATCTTATTTTCAAAATATTTTATAAGCGGAATTTGAGTTATAGTACATTTATGTATGTATTTGAAGTAAATAATATACTAAAAAGATAATTTTATTGCTGTTTATTTTTTTTTAAATGATTGAGCTACTGTGAACTATTGTACTCAGCAATTTATTTAAATGGTTTACTTAAAAATAATACGAATTAACCATGTGGTAAAAATTATTTTATTTGTACGACATGCATGTTTACAATTTCTCTAAACAATTCGAATTACATGCTATGTTTTAGAATTATTTCTACAAATTTGCACAGTCTATTGGTATTATTTATTTTATTATATTTATGCTTCAAAGATTTGACACTTCATTAGCTAGGGTCAGTAGTTCCTTAAAATGATGTGTTCGTGTATCAAATAAATATTGGGCAGTAATTTTGGCCAAACAGATGGTTCCAAATTAATGGAGTACTTCATTACTTTTGTCGTCCAGGCATTGGGATTTCTACAAGCCAATATATAAAAAAAAAAAGGTACACTAAATTACAGATTCGTGTAAAACTACCATTTCCAGGAACCATCATCTGACTCTGTGAATAAATAGAGAAGTTGGTCATCGTAAGAACCCCCTTAACAGCGATGCTGTCGCCATAGAAGCAGACCATCATGCTCTGGAACATGGCAAGAACACGCTTGATTCCAAAGTGCATAACGCAAAACTGGCCTTCATCGAAAGCCTTCACAGCCATCTAGCGGTGACTGGCGAGTCGAATCGGTACTGGCCAATACCCACTCCTGAGGTCGATAGTGGACAGAATCGTGGCATTACCCAAGATGGCCAGAGATGTATGGTGGTACTGCAGATTTATTCTTAAGTCTTTGCAGAAATGCAATGTTCTGTCTATTTAGGGTGCCATAGTTATGATTGAATTGTGCTGTCTTGCCGATGTGGCACTTATGGTTAGCACATGTGAGGTTGGCAACAGCGAAATGTTCCAATACCAGATCTAGATGGTGAATGTCTTCCTTCCAGCTGTTTGACCACATGACAACATAGTCGAGATACGCCGTGGCAAACTTCCCAATATAGCCATCTAGCACGTACACCATCATAGCCTGGAAAGTCGCTGGTGCGCACTTGAGGCCAAAAGACATGGCACAGAACTGGTATCGGTTACCATCCGGAGTTGTGAAGGTTGTTTTGGGTCTGTCGGCTGGTAACACTGGGACTTGCCAGTACCTTGATCTGAGGTCGAATGATGACATGACTTTTGCTGAGCCGAGTAGGCTAAGTGCGCTGTTGACATTTATGACAGGTGGGGCAGGTGATTTGGTGATTTGATTGACGGGCGTAGATCGACACAAAAACACCAAGTACTGTCTTTCTTGGGTGTGAGGGTGATGGCAGAATTATAGTTACTCACATAAGGTTCAACTACACAATCAGACAACATCTCACTAACCTGCTGTTCAATGATGCTGCATTGGTGCTGGTGGTAGTCCCGTGATGGCGCATAGACAGGATGATCACACGTGGTGGGTATCTGGTGCACTGTGATGGAGGTGCAGTGCAGCGGGTCACCGGCAGTGAACACTGCCTGCGGCTCATTCAAGATTCGCTGTACAGCTGCCTGATGTTCTAGTGGGACTGCATGGTCGAACTCTGCGAGGTTAACAGGTGGTGTCGTAACAGGTTGGTGATAACCGAGGTGATACACTGTCTTCCGTTGTTGTTTACTAAAACAAACGTGGTCACGGGATAACTCAATCACTGCATCTTGCTCAAGAAGCCACGGTACACCTAAGATCACATTTTCGCGTAGGTTGTTCAGAACTAACACAGGCACTGAGATCGACTCGTCCCGGATTGCAATGTTTACACTCGCGGCACCAGCCACGTACCCGGTTACGTCCTGCATAGCAAGTTGCACAGTCTGATCGCACATGTTAAGTTTCCCTAGAGGGATGAAATTGGCATTAATAAAATTGTGTGAAGCAGCTGTACCGATCAAAGCAACTATTTGTTTATTATTTACGGTCACTGGTATGCGGAGCAAGCTGTCATAATTTTGACGGTGATGATACATCTGGCCTAAATACACATGTTCGGTGCTGTCACTGATACTATTGTTTTGATGATTTTTGTCACTGTTATAAGAACGATGATTTCAAATGTAACAGGTAGGGTTGTTTTGATTTTCGTGGTTAGGTTTTCTTGTTTTGTCCGTTTTGGGAGTGTGAACTCGGGGCCTCCCTACCCCATCTTGCCGTTTCCCATCTTGCCATCGCGTCTGCATGGACAGTCAGAGTGCCAGTGGAACAGCAGACCCGGGTAGTAGTGACATGGTGTGCTCGGGAGCGGTTGCCATGACGTAGTGTCAGTTCCCGGGGTACTAGGTGTGTGGTCGCCGGTGTTGCACGCTGCGGTGCTCACAGCTTCCGCTGAAGTGGGTGGTGCTGGCCCAGTCCCTGTTTTGGTCCGCGGCGCTCTCGTCCCACACACATCTTGCCCCTGTGCCGTCTTGCCACTGCTCCGGAGGTTGCGGTTCACTTCCTGTGTGTCACGAGCCACTCTGGCCACGGTGCAGATGAATGGCTGGACGGAGCGCAGAGCGGTATTCTGGCCTTACCATCTGGAGAACTGCCTCTAACACGTCTGCCGTGACGTCATTCGGGAAGAAGCGGGTTACAAATGTTCACCTTCCGTCAGATGAATGTCTCTAGGTCCTCCTGTGGGTGCTGGTGTTCTGTGAAGATGTTGAGTTGTGTCTGTAGTGTTGTGAGGGTATTTGCATAAGGCGTAGAGAACTTGTTGACAAATTGCTTTCACGTCATGTTATGCTCCGTCACCGTCTGCCACCAGGTGCGCGCATCGCCTTAGAGTAGGTCGCCGAAGAGGCTCGGTCATTCCTTTTCGGCTACATGGTACCTCTGTAGACATTGGATACAGGCTTCTATGAAAGACCTGGGATCTTCCATCCCCCTGCCAGAGAAGATCGGCAGCTTCTGGAACTTTGGCGGTGTGTTGTAGTGGTGATAGGTCGCACTTGGTTCTGTGACAGTTGGTAACACTGTCGGGATCGTGCGTGGCTGCGCTAACTGTAGTACATTTGGCATTGTTGGTGGCAGCGCTGTTGTTTGGGTGGTGCCCATGTGACTTGCCCCTGTTGCGTTCTTCACTGTGGCATTATTTACGATGGTGGTGGCTTTTGTGACGCAATCTCGGCATTGGTAGAAACTCCTGCGAAATAGTTCCCACTCCTCTGTTGCCATGCACATGATGTGGCAACGTCGGTTGCATTCACTGTACGTGAATTGATCACCTTGGGGTAGCTCACAGTTCGGGAAGTCACAAGTGTCCTGTGGCACTGACGTCTTCGATTAGTTAGCTAGTTTGAGACCTATGCGCGCCATGTGTTGTGCAATGCTACACTGTCCACACATGAATTGTCCGGTGTGAAGTTGCACCTGCTCCGCGACACAAAGAGTTCCTTTGGATACCGTCCGATCACATATGGTGCAGGCTGCCAGGTCGCGCCCTAAGCCCACCCGCGATGTCCATCGAATCTTCGTATCATGCGGTTAGGTGTGGTGTAGTGGTATTGATGCCACGACTTGTGTTGGGCAATTGCAAATGTTTCCTGGTGCATCATATTTTACAAACGGGTCACTGCTTTTTACGCTGTCTACATCTCCATCACAGTAGCATAGCATGACATGGGTGCCCGACACAGTAGCGCGGGCGTACAGCCGACGCGGGTGCGTAGACAATCTTCGCGGGGGAAGCGTCCCTCACCGCTCGCACGTGCCACGGCAGCCGGTGACTGTGCAGTCGCCAGGTACACTCTGTTTAGCTCTCCTTAGGTGATGTGTGGAGAATAGTTCGTGGCCGACTGCCCTCGCTTCGGGTATGCTCATGTCCCCTTGGTTCGGCCCGATGTCGCGCGAGGTGGGCTGCGAAAATCACGTGCTCACAATTACTGGTAGGAGGTCGTTGGAATGTGTGTCCTTTACTGCGTGGGTGGTGCTCAAGATTGCCTACAAACAGGTTGTTTCCGGCTCGCTGCCATGAACTATGCAATGGCGGTGATTTCTCCCCTAACATACACTTGCGAATCACGAGGCACATATTATCGCTGAAAATTGTACACCCTTAGTTGCGGCGCCAACAAGACGTGGCCGGGATCATGGGTTGTGGTGGTATGGCGAATTTAAGGCTGTGACACTGAAGTTAAAAATCTGGGTGCCAGCTAACCAGTTCACTCGAGATAGCACGAGACTTTTGAAGAGGTGAAACGGGTGTAGGATCGAGGCGAGCCCCGTTCTGTGATGGCCTGTCGTGAATGGGGAGGGTGATTGGAGATTGTGTCGTCCGTGTGGTGCGCTAAGTACCACGTCGTGATTAAAAAAAACCTGAATTCCACAAAATTTCCATGCGAATCTCATAGAGCGAGTAAATGTAAATTGAAATAATTGCATAAATGTTCATAAAAGATAATGTATGCCAGTAATGCCCGTTGTTGACCTAGTGCTCACAGCTGAGTCACAATGGCTGAGACACGTGTCATCTAATTCAACCCCAGCTTTGTATGACCTTGGCTAGCACTGACGGGCCGGAGGCCGCGAGCGCAGGACCACATTAACGTTTCTTGCCACGCCCCGAGCCGATCCAAGTGAGTGTTTCGTGTCAAATGCAATTATTGAAAGAGTACTTATTATGTTTATACAACCTGCAGTAGCCAACCACGTAATTATGAGTTTAATTGTTTTGTAAGGTGGTTGCGTAATCTTTAGCTAATATGTTAATTGCATCTTAACTTTTGAGTGTCAGCAATGTGTCAACTGACTCACGTAGCAGTGAGTGCAATTCTTATCATAAATTTTGATAACTCTTTTAAACATTTCTGTTTCTAAAAGAGTAATTGTCTGTTTAATCACTTGTTAATTATTTCTGAGTATTTTTGAAAGTGCTATCATGTATCCGTTAGAAGTATAACAGCAAAATGACACAAGGTGGCGCGAGCGCTCAACCTGGTCGAGTTCTACCGCCATCCTAAAAGTTAGTTCGCTTGTGCCCTGGCGACCGATCAGACGTGTGTAGTGCTAGTAAGTCTCCCTGGGGTCTTCATTGTTTGGGCGTCAACCATTTAGTTTTGCGATAGTTTAACACAAATTATCGGGACCTTTCGTATTATTAAACCCCCAAGAGATTGACACGCATTCATTGGTATGTTCCGACTTTCAATTCACGCAGTTTTCACTGGGCTTCGCGCTCTTTGTGATCGCATACATCTTTCGCCAGACAAGAATGGCTAATTAGCGTTCATGTCCTTTTGCTGAGGGAGTGTTTTTCTAAATACAAGTGGTAGTTTTGGTAATCCTTGTGTTTACTTTCACTATTTCCGTCACGTCACAGTGGTGCGTAATGTACGATCCAGTCTCGCCCATAGTGCTAAGACCATGTTAAGGGGCCTGCACCTTTACCAGTCGGTAAGTAACACGTCTCTTCAGGAATCTACCAGCTACAGTAATCGCCTCACTCAGCCCAGTTCTCGTGGCCAGTGGCGATTCGGCCCATGATCTCTCATTTCCGACTGAAAACAGCTATAAATCCGAGCAATTCTTCCAGAGGGCTGAACCAGAGGTGTTAAGTACATAAGGTGATATGATGGTGGTGGATTAAGGTCACCGGCTTTAAGTTCCCCCGTGATGCAGGGTACAAGGAAATTACACTAAAATCACACACACGAGTTCGTGGCTAAAGGAGAGCATTATAATCGCACGATACTGTGAAAATGAAATGACCTTTTCCTCAACGAGTGCGGTTGCGGGCTGTATAACAACCCGTTGGCTTAAACTGAAAAAGGGTGCATTGAGCACGTGGTGAAAATTAAAGTACGAAATTTAAGGCTTGGGGGTGGGGGACAAGGTCTTCCATGCGAAAGGGGCCATGGAGCACGAATTAAGAAAACGGTTCCAGAAGATAAATTTAAAACATTATTGCACTCTACCTGATTGATTAAGTAAGTTGAAGTCCCCCAGGACCACGACACTGAACATGTTCTCATGACCACTCTGTAGACCCGCTAGTTGAAGACTAACTTCCTCATCGCCCTCCGATCAGTGTGTGGCTGCTCAGAAGTCAGGGAAGGGAAGTTAAAATTCCCTACATGAAAGGTGGAATGGTCACATCAGTTTTATACAATGGTTTCACAATGTGTGGTTATGTGTGCAGCATGATTAAAATAATAAGTCCCGCTGAAAAAGAACATAAACACTTGCACTGACAAAGAATACGCTAAACACTGAAATTTAAATGACATGGAAAAATTATGTTACACAATCATGATGGCGTCCACTGTCCAGATTGCTCCTTAAAATTACTGAGATTACTAAAGTTAATTGATTATGTTGTGAATAAAGTCTGCAAGGACAGGTTTCAGTTTGGCGCATAAAAGGAAAATACGCCAGTTGTCGGGTTGGCCACTCTGATGAGGCCGTACGCCACAACACATAGAAGAGTATATGTAGAGGGTGGCACTTGTTGACTCTCGGGTGGATGGCTGGTGTGTTACTGTCAGGATGGCTGTTTTGACCCAAGAAAACATGGCGAACAGCAGTGTGGCTAATGTTATGTAAAATCCGCTACTTTATAGCTCCACTATAATCCCGCTAAACGCAGGAAAATATTCCAAAAATTATTGTAATATATTTTTCTGCAATAATGTTTAAATAAGCATAATCGCTCTCGTCTCTCGACAGGATATAAGTGTTCACCATTTTATCTAGGGTCAAAATACCCCGTTCAATTGGGCTTCACCTCAGAGCCTTGGAGATTGCTGTTTCCACTCCTCTATGTTTACTATATAGCTCGTTGGTTACTCTGCAAGGTTCCGCACATACCTGGTGCTGCGGTGATGAGCGGCACGAAAATGGCTGACCTGGCTCACGTCATCTTTTCAATTTTTAGTATTAATTTTCTGATGACATGGTGTATTGAAGTTGACCCAACATAATCTTTCATTCTAAATGCCAACAGGATGTTCGCCAATTTGTTAACCAGCCATTTTAATTGCTCAGAAACTCTCTCTTCAAATGCTGAAATATTTAGAATACTTCAAAGCCTGTGAGATTGTGTATAATATATTGATAATTTCCATTTCCACTGTTATGTGTCTTAAAGAAAAAAAATTTGGTTTAATAGCATTTGCTGAACATAAAATCTACACCAAAAGCCAAATGTATGTTTGCCAGCTTGTTGCGAACGTTCAACCAACCATTTAAAAATTCTGAAAAATTCTTTATCATTTTATTTTCAGTGCTGATAAATTTCACCAAAATGTCGTTTTATAAACCAACTAAGGATAATACACAGCAAGGGTAACACTTCAAACTTACGATGCATTACATCTATGTGTTATGAGGGAGTGAGAGTCCTGGAAGCCCAAATGGCGAGAAATAAAGAGAAACACAAGTGAACGAAAAATTACGTTGCTATGACACACTATTCCACATACAATACTTACACTTGGATACAAACACTACAAAGGTGGGCCTGCCCTCTCATGGCAGAGCAGTGTCCTACAAGGGAGCTACAAATGAGCACAGCGCGCGGATTGACAGTTGTAAGCTAAACCGTTGCCTCGTGAGGGTGAAAATAATAACAAAGGAAAAACTCAGAACTTACATTTTGCAAAAGTTGACAGTGTGGTTGTACTAGAATAGTTGAAGGGACCCGCAATGTGAAACACGACCGTGCCATACGCCCACTTAGTTCCAACTGGTGAACACGGCAGCGAGCTAGCAGACCATGCTTCCCGCTAGCGTGCAATTTTCGAGCTAAATTTATTTAGCATGACAAAGACAATATACAATTACAAATATTGAATTGGTATTCAGCGATAGTGTTAGTGAATTTAAATGCCCTCCAGCGAGTCTCTGAGCTTAGATGACTACACAATTTTTGGCTTAGACTCATGTTAACCACATTCTTCCTTGTGGTGCAGACAATTTGAGTTTGTCATGTTGGCACTGAATGTCCCTTGACCTAGGTCAACGTGTACTGTTGCGTCTATTATTTTATTTCAAACCAAAACACCTTATAGCTACGTATCCATACTGAGACACATGACAAATTCACACCTTGTTTTCCGGGCAGAGATGTAGGCAACGACATGGACTGGTCATGTGACAGGGGGTTAAACGGCCACCGGAGGGTGGCAACATCAAACTACTGGAGTATGTCTTTTTTTTTACTCAACAGAGAGGCTCTGAACCCCTGCTGAATCACAGTGTGCCCAGAGGTTTATTTTCACTTTATTTATTCCATCTGTTTTCGCACCTCTTTTGTAACTGTTTGGCTCTCAAAAGAGCTTTGCTTCATGGTTATTGACATCCTGTCTGTGTGAAGTGACGCCTCTCATTTGACTATGCCAAAAGGTTACCGCAACACCACAACGTCTGTGATTAGCGGGTAGAAGCCCAAGATATGCTAGAGTTAAAACATCCAATCAAGTGGAACTGCAGATGTGCATGTAAGCACTGAAACAAACTGGAGAAAAATTCTTTTCTCGATAAGTTCAGGTCCCTGGAGAAGGTGTTTCCTGCCCTGGAGCATTCGTCAAATTATAACTTTGTTTTTCCACATCCATTTCACTGGTACGTGGCACATGCCTCTGCTCTTGCATTCTAGCCAGGAAGCTTCTTTAAATTAGATTGGAATTAGGGATGCAAGGCCAAAACTGATGGCCTAGCTCTGTGTGTGCCCAAATTGAACGGCGCCGCATTACAGGCCTAACATAGGATGTCCAATAGCTATGTTTATATTGAATTTTTTTTTTTGCTTAAGTAAACAATCCCTATCTTCGCCTGTGATATGTCAGTGTTCAATTTGGTAATATGTTCTTATATAACGTCACAGGGACATGTAACGGATATGACGTCATTATCTTGCTGTGACTCGTACCCACGTACCCTACGAGCTACGGCTCGTACCCGTGAACATAGAGTACACATCGTTGGAGCACATCTTGAAACGTGGCCTTGACTAGATGGTCCCGAAAGTTTGTGTTCTCGTTGGGCGTGCCTGTTTTGAAATTGTTCGAAATTAAATGATTGCTGCGCGCAACAGCTGAGCTGGAGGGCAGTCGTAAATGTTAAAATATTAATAATGTACGTAGGTTACCAGTAAAATGTCGCTAAGGAAAGTTTCTTCGTGTTTAGTAAGTAATCTTTCGTGCAAGAAGTTGAGTTTACAAGTAATTTTGAAGGTAAGATGATTTTAGAGTGTTTTACTTGATTACGGTTACTTATTTATTTAAAACCCGCACAACACATTAATCAGTGGCGCTGGTACGTATTTTTAATCGGGAAGGGGGTTACAAGGTGTCGTGGAGGTAGATTTTTTTTTTCAAGAAAAATTGTAAGGGGGGCGGGTAATCAGGTGCCCGGGCCATAATCAGAAGCGGGGGTCCAGAGGTCCTCCCCCAAGAAAATTTCAGTTCTAAGGTGCAAAATTGTGTTTTTTAAAAGCAGCTTTTAAACGTACCTAAACATAGGATTACATGACGCAAATTTAAAGAAAAGTTTAATTTAAAGTTTTAATTCACAAATTAAAAAAAATATTAGTGACATACTTATTATAAAGGCTAAATTTTCGCACAACCTTTTTTATTTTACTTAGTAATAATTTTGTGTGTATGCAATGAGACGAAAACTTTCAGCAGAGCCAAAAAAAAAAATTCACTTTATTGATTCAGTTCTGACATTCGACATCTGCACACACTGAAATCACTGGCCACTTAATATGTCATATGGGCTAATTATATTGCAAACAATTGAATGGTGCATTAATATTTTTTAAAAATTTACATGTAGGTAATTCAGATTTATATTTTTTGGAGTTCCCTAAACTTATTTACATTTTTAAAAACCTATTTACCTGGCTACCAAATCTAAACTAAGAATACATATTATATTTTTGATGTTATCAGTAGTGGAGCTTGTTAGTACTGCAGTGAGTCAAATAATGCTCAGAATTCTTCCTTAATATTTCTTTATTTCTAGAATAATAAAATCAAATTCCTTTCAGTAGACACCAGTGAAAGTTTAAAATTCTAAAATAGCAATCAGCAGGGCACCAAACTGCTTAATTTTTCATCGTGATTCACTTTCAGCATCGCTGTGCACTGCATATGCTAGCTTACCTTAAAAATTAATTATGTTAAGAATATTAACATTTTCCCAATTGTTTAGTTAAAAAACTAGACCTACATCTGTGCGCCTCCTGCCTGGAGCAGTTTTGTGCTTCAGAGACTATGAAATAAGGAGTAGTAAGAGCGACCTTAAACAGTTTTGAAAACCGCAGCCTGCCCTTGCCCTCTCCATTTATGCTTCACCCACCTCGCTGCCCATTTTTGCACCTTCTCCAGCTCCCAAACCTCCAATTCCATGAACGAGTCCCACTCTCCAGCTGCATACTCTTAACATTGGTTGTACCATTGTAATATACACCTGTTCTTTCACTGCACTACCAACATACCTAGAGCATACCCAGAGCCCTGCTTCCACCACTCTCTCTCTCTCTACCTGCCTTCTCCACCCTAAGTCACTCTGCATTATTATGCCTAAGTACTTGTATTCTGAAATTTCCCTTATTTATCTCCTGTCTTTCCCATCTGTGTATGCCCATACTTATAACCTTCTTCCTTGTAAACCTAACAATTTTTGCCTTTCTCATGTTTTTCATTTTGTTCTCTTCTGTCCACAGTCGTATCTTATCAATGTCATCGGCAATCGAACTTATTTTGCCACTCATCCCCACACCCATGTCACTTGCCATCATTTTGAACATTTGAACATTAGCAAATCTGGTGAAAAATTGAAAACATTTCATGCTAAAAAATTTATAGTATTTTACCAGTAGTATTTATCTGTAGGTACGAAAACTTCTAAGATAACACTATTTTGCACCTCTAAATCCATGGCATGTTTTCTCGGGAGAGGAGCCCTTCTTTAAAGGGGCGGAAAACTAGAAACATTTCATATTTAAAAATTAATAATATATTTACCATTAGCATAGTTAATTTTAGGAAGAAAAACTGCTAAAATAAGCATTATTTTGCACCTAAAATACCAGAATTTTCTTGGGGGAGTACCCCAGAATCACAATTTCAAAAGGATGAAAAATTAATTACGTTTTATATTTTAAAATTTTAATATTCTCATCAGAAACATATACTCTATTTTTAGCTACTAAAACTGTTAAAATAGCACTATTTTGCACCTTAAAATTCAAATTTTCCCAGGGGAGGGCCCCCAGACCCCCCGCTTTAAAGAGGTGGTTGGTGTTTCTTCATAATAATCCCAGGCCAAAACTTCTCCCTTTCAGAAATCCTGACTGCGCGCCTGCCAGTACGCCTGACAGAGGATAGAAAAAATATGTACAACAATCCAACCAAGAACACTGTAACTGAAATTTTTGTTGTAATCAAAGTTATTCACTTTATTCGTCAGTTGTGTTTATAAAACTGAGCTGAGTCATCAATAATTATAATTACAGCTTTAAATTCCTATCTAACACAGCAAAATTAGAAATATTGGAAATTAATTTTATTTGATACAATTTAGGTTTGTTTTGCTATGTATAGGGTAGTGCTGCCCCATTTGTCGGGCTAGCCAATTCATTGATGGTCAATATCTGTGTAGCCTAATTAATTAGGTATAGGCGGTTCTGGATCAAGTGAGCACTCAAGATAGCCCTGCTAAATGTCTACTTTCAGGTAATTTCTATCTTTCGTCACGTAACGGCTAACAACGAGAACTGTCTTATATAGTTTGGTAAAAAATGTTTATTAATGACATAAAATACAAATATGTCAATTTCAATTGCTTTTATTTCTGTATTGTTGTGTGTAAATAGGATTATACATGAAACTGCATTCAGCAATTCACTGGGAACCATACAAGTTGTAAGGTAACTAGGTATTGTTGGCGCTGCATTAAATATAGTAACGGTTGGTGATTTTTTTCAAAGGTTAAATCTTTAGTGCTCACTTTATCTCGAACAACCTACAGCTGGATAAAATAATGTATAGTGATGTTAGTTTAAGATGTTATGTTGTGTGTACCACGAATTAATGAGAGTGGACAGAAGGTGGATAGTGCTGGCCAAGTAGATGTGAGCAAGTACGGTAACCTGTTTGAGCGAGAGATTGTGGCGGTGTTCTGGAATAAGGAGGGGGACTTTGGGGCTGGCCCAGGAGAGACTTTGACAAATATTCTTACACTGGTTACACAAGGCGTATAAAAGATATGACAGTTAAAACAATTGTAATACAGCATGCAGTAATTAATTTAAATGTGTTGGTTTACTGTTTTTTTCTAAACCTACATTCAGTGTAAGCGAACCTTGGCAGTTTAAGAAAATGCTAGGTCTATATAAATTATCTCAGTAGATAATTGCCCGAATATTACATACAATTTACCATTAAACAACATTTCACACTGTGTTTATGTACATTCCATCAGGGTTCACAGTTTTTGTAAGATTATTACACTCAATGTTTACAAAGCCATAACATTTTGCACATATAACCATCATTATTATTGTGGTTAGGCCTATTTATTTGGCTGTTTTTACCTCTCAGCGTCTCGGAGTTCTACCCGCAAATCACAGACGCGTGATGTCGCAGTAACGTTGTTCCTGTTGGCACAGTTAAATGAGCCACGTCTGTGCAATAATACATTCTGCCAATAACCACGAAGCATAGCTGTGCACATAAGGCAGTGAGACAAACTGTTGTGGAATTCTTTTCATCAAAACTCGTGGGCTCTGTGTATTGGACAACATAATGGTTCAATTTTATAGCAAGAAATGGTAACAAATGGTAACAATATTATGTAACAGTATTGTTTTAAAAAATATTACAAGAGGACACTGTATGCTGACTATCGTGAGGATTGGAATTTATAAATTTGTGGATAAAGAATTAAACAGTGTTATGTAACAAAGACCTAACCGAGAAAAGAAACATTTTAGCTTTACCAAGAGTCAGTGGTGTTGTAGGAAAAGGTATACTGCACCTGTCATGTGGTAAAATTCTTGTTCATATTGTCATTTCTTTTCTTTGGTGACCTGAACCAACCCTCTTAAATTGGTATCGTACTTAGAAGGGTAAGAAACCACCATGAAGGCCTTGCAATAGCATAGCTATGGATATCGTTCTGGGGGGGGGGGGACATGCTCGAGCTCGACACACCGGAAGAACGTAAATTGTGACTTATGAATGTTTATAACAAAATCACTCTTTCTAAATTGTGCCGACCCTTGGGCGAGGATGGACTCTGGGAGGGAACATGTCTCCAGTGTCTGCCCCGTATCTACACCACTGTTTCCCTGGTATAGTACCAGCACAATTATATGACATTGGATGCGTAACTTTTATTTCATTAGTGTAACTAGATTTTAGACATAGAAATTTGTAAAGTACATTTGCAAACTGTCCTCGTATAGCAAATCACCATAGCTTTTACCTTTTACAATACGTAAATGCGGAAGCTATATTTTTTAATGCAGTGTGTTATGTTTTTGTTTCTTCGATGCAGCGCAAGAATAGTACAAATGTATCTGCGAGACAACCAGATGGTGACAGGGCAATATTCCCGGGAGCCTCTGCTCAGTGGACTGACAAGCTGCAGTTTGTGAAGTCCAAATCTTATGATAAAATACCAGTGTACAGGGTGTTGGATTATGAAGGGAACATTATAAATCGTTCTGAAGACCCAGAGGTAATCAATCCTTTTGAAATTATTCTTTGACCTTACCATGTTTTAGTTTACATATGATTTTGGCCTACCTAGCAAGTTGGTATATGTAGTTCAAGGAAGATGTCTTTCTCTGTAATCTTGATAATAATAAAATTAATTGGACATTTTTGACAATATTTGACTTACGGTTGGCAAAGGGCGCTGCTTGCCTGGAGCTGTTTTGGATATTGGAGACTCTGTTATGAAGGAACTGTAAGGACTACACTGATGCGTGCCTAGTGCCTTATTCCTAAGCACATGGTGCTAACCTTGCAATCAGTGTGTCCGTTGTGCCGCTACAATCATGAGACCATAAGGCGGCTCCCTGTCTGGGCTTGATTTGTGTTGCAGTGAGTTGCAAGTATTCTTATTGTGATGAATCTGTGTAACGTATAATATGTATGTATATCTAAGAAAAGATCACACACTTCAAACAATAACTCTATAAGTTCAAAAATTCAATAATTTTTAAAAACGTGATTTTTTTTACCGCTCAAAATGCTTAAAAACTGCTTGTTGACTGCTGCGTCTCTGTAAATATTAACCACATTCGAATAACTCAAAAATAGAAACATGCACTGAACTTGGAACCATACTTTCTACACATAAAATTATATGGTCACTGTTTAAAGATCAATAGGTAAGAGAATACTAATAATCTACTGCATGCTAGTTGAGTGACTTGCACATAGAGGAGATATTGCATTACATACACCAGCCAGCAGTGCTCGTAACGCTCCATCAGTATTGTGTCTCGCATACACCAACACACTCAATATAGGGAGCTATATCAAGTAGTGATAGTATCATCTTGTTGATGTGAAGTACGTACCGACCAAAGTATGTGAACGAACCTTCAGTTGTTTTAATAGCAATCTGAGCAGTAAATTTTGCTGTACCTTTTAGCTAAGCAAAAAAGGTCATTTTTAGCCTTCTTAGAGGGCTTGGAATTGGGGCTCACCTATCTGACAGTTGAACCACAGTGCAATGGAGCAGAAATTCACAGTTATTTTTAAAATTATTGCATATGTTCACCAGTTAATGTTATGCTTTAAAAGTAACTCTGAACTGGACAGCTGTTGAGACTCACAAAACAAGCTCGTGCCAAGTAACGACAGCAGTGCCTGGCGTGTGTGTTGCGATAGTTGGATCAGGAGCTGGTAGAGAAGATGTACCGCTGCATGACGCTTGTTGGTACCATGGACCAGATATTGTACGAGAGCCAGCGGCAGGGCAGGATCTCCTTCTACATGACACACTACGGTGAGGAGGCTACGGCTGTGGGAAGTGCTGCTGCCATGCGCCTGGAAGATATGGTGTTTGCTCAGTACCGGGAATCAGGTAGCACCACTTTCACCTCCGTTACTGTATATTTACAAATGTTCATGGTTTGTTTGCATGTTGTGTCTGTTTTAATATGTTTATTTTTTTTTAGTGTTTGGGAAACATGTCAGATATACGTATAACATACAAACTTTAAACTTGATAAAAATATATAGGTACAATAAAATAGGATACTGTACATGTCATGAAGCTATAAATAGCTTGAAAAGTATTTGCTTGTGTCTTAGTGCCACAGTTTATGCTTCTTCAGTCAGACATAATTATTGATAATGATAATGTTATTACAGTTGGGTTTCGGCCCAGTGGTAAGATTTCAATCACCTTACTTACTTCCCTTCCAGACCATACCTAAACAATCTAACAGTTCTCCGATCAGTCAACCAGTTGTGCATATATGTAATTTCTTCATTAATATATTGTGCAGTACCTTGTCAAAATTCTTTCTCAAAGTCTGTGATGTAGGAATCCACCTTCTTCCCTTCATCCACATATTGTAGGCTACCAGATACTCAATAACCCAACCAGCAGCATCTCATAAAACAATGCTGGTACTCTTGTACCCAGTTCTCATTCACCTTATCCACCTCAAACAATCCACTAAACCATAGTCATCAGATTGTGAGTTAGTCTGTAACATTTCTCTGTTGAAGAATCACTTGTTGTTGCTTCAGTGTGGTGTACCTGTGCTGCAGTGTTTTGCACTTGTGTGAGCCAGCGTAACTGTGATATAAGATGGGCATACTTTTTAGCACAGTGTGATTTGCCTGTCCACACATCATAGGAGTGCTGATGTGGAGGGGCTACTCCCTGGATCAGTTCATCAACCAGTGTTTCGGCAACTGTGAGGATGAAGGGAAAGGGCGCATGATGCCCATACATTATGGCTCCAAGGCCCACAACTTTGTCACCATATCCTCTCCACTAACAGTACAGCTGCCCCAAGGTAAGTTGTGATCAGCCACCTGCACCTTAGAGAATGTGTTGGTACAGTGTAAGGCATTGATGTGAGGACTAGACTGCTAGTTGTAGTTGTGTGTGTTCTTAGCGGCGGGCGCAGCTTACGCGTGCAAGCTAGCGAAGAATGGGCGCTGCGTCATAACGTACTTCGGTGAAGGTGCAGCCAGCGAAGGAGATGCCCACGCAGCTTACAACTTTGCTTCGACTCTTGACTGCCCAGTCTTGTTTTTCTGGTATGCATCCTCACACATTGAGACCTTGTAGCAGACAATCATGACCAATATTTTTCTTTCAGTTTCCTAAGTATTTTTGTCAGATGTTGGCCGTAGGTGGTGACGGATCAGGCAGGATGCTCTCGTGGAGAGAAGCCTAGACTGGTGCTGGTTCAAACCCACTCTCTCCTTTCACTAATATGACATTGCTCCCTTTATTTACTCTGTTTTGTTCCTATTCACCCCCACACATTTTTAACATCATCCTTTTACACCCCTTTACCCATTCCGTCATTATCGTTCCCCCTCCACGTTTTCTCCATTTCTCTTTCCCTACACTCTTCTTTGTCCCGTGCATTGTGATCTACCTCATTTTCTCCCTCCTTCCCAATCCTTTCTCTGAGTATGTATCCCTTTCCTTTGCAGCTTTATCATTTTTTTCTCCCGTCCCTTTTCAACTCATCACTCCCCGTAACACCTGCCGTCTAACCCATGCATATAAAATTAATACTGCTCAGATTGTTAATATTTTTCATTAAATTTTATTTGTTGCTAGTATTTGATAACTGCAGTAGCTACTTGGAGTTTTTTTATCATTTCAAAAATTAGTTGTTCTCTATTAGGCTTCTATTTTTGGTTCAAAGTACATAGAAAGTGATGAGTTTGTGTTTTTCTTGTAACAGCCGGAACAACGGGTATGCAATCTCGACACCAGCACACGAGCAGTACCGTGGTGACGGCATAGCAGCACATGGCCCGGCGTACGGGATAACTACACTACGAGTAGATGGCAATGACCTATTTGCAGTTTACAATGCTGTTAGGGCAGCAAGGAAGTATGCTGTCAAGAAGAACAGGCCCGTTCTCATAGAAGCCCTTACCTACAGGTAAGCTAGGTTTTTTTGCCGAAGGAAAAAGTAGGCTTATGAGATAACCTTCCTGTTTGTGTGTGTACATGTGTGTGCGCGCATGCTTGTGTGTTCGCGTGGATGCGTGCGTGTTTCCCATTCCCAAAAAAATACTTTTGAAATTGTGGAACAAATTTTATGGAACTTTGTACATATGTATGTTTGTTAGAGATGGGAATAAATGGTGTAATGATTTTTACGAAAATTTTCATGAAAAATGTGAAAATTTATTTTTGTAACTTGCAAACGTGAAAATGCACTGAATTCCCTGGAAAAATAGAAAATGGTACATAATTTTCACCTTTGTATGTGTATTCAGAGTCACAAAGTTTTGTGACCTCATTTAAAACGTTCAATCGTCAACCTGGCAATACTATTAACATTTTTTAAACCATATGTGTGTCATTTAGGATTTTTGTATGCTACAAAAGCTCAGAAACACTACATCATTTGCAGCAAAACTTACTTTTGTTCCATTCACTGCCATGTTTTAAATTGTTTGATGTGTTACAAATGGTTTTAACATATTTCCTAACAGAAAATTAACAATTCATTCACAAATACATTTGGCACATTTTGTTCTTATTGTATTTTCTGCTGCTACGTTAGTCCTTTTGTAAAATTCATTGCTGCAGAGCAAATATGTTATTTGCTCGTGATGTTTACATTTAATTGACTATGTTTACGTAGTTTACATTTTCTGATCACAGAATGCACTTTTGGCAGAGTTGCCAATTTAATAACTTTGTCACCATAGTTAACAAATTTTAAAATGTACTTTTTATAACGCTATGTTTATAAATTTTGTCTTGATTAAATAGGAAGGTTAGCAACTTTTTTAACTCCCACTAATTTCAGAATGGAACATCAGTGAAAAGTAAAATATAAATATCTATGTTTCCTTAGTGATTTTCTGTAAGTTTAAGTTGACGGCTCTGTCAAAATATAAGGCCACAGCCAGTATTGTTTACGGTTGACGTCTGCTAATTTATGCAAGATTAACTATATTCCTTTGGTGTATTTTCTAGTCTATGTGCATGCATAGGCCTTTTGAAGTTAAAAGTGAGAGATTTAAAGTACGTATTTACATTTTTAAACAGTTAAGTCTTAAACGAGAAAGCCGAAATTCAAAGCAACGCCTTTATCACGGTCCACAGAATTTAAGTATGAAGGAGTGTACATTCCGAACATTTTATTCTGCAAATGGTGTAACTGCAGAGTGGATTTCGAGACACGTGACACAGTTGTTAAACATGTTGCTGGCAAACATCATGTCAAAATGAGGTTAGGTGCCGAGGAACCAAGCAGTGGCAGTAACCATCTCGCAGTGCTAGAAGAAGTTGCAGAAGTTGGAAAGAAAGCACGAGAGAGCAGAGAGGCTTTTATTTTGAACACCATTAAGGCTTCCATAGATGCCAACATTCTACTGAAAAAATTAGACAACACTGACAGGTGCCAAACGCTGTTACCAGAAAATGCAGAAATTCTTACAATGGTTAACTTCAGTAAGATATAAAATGTGACACATACTACTTACCCTACACAGAACTACAATTTGACCTTGTTTAGTAAGATACATTTTTTCCTATGTATATTCTTTTGATACTCATGATCTTAAACGAGACTTAAGACTGGCCAAATAATGCTTGTTCCTGCATATACTTAGGTCCTATAGACCTATCCGGCAAATTATTTAAGAACTGTGATATTAAAGTGCGTGTTAAAGTATTTTTGTAATAAATTGTATGCTGTATAACATTTTGTTCCTATAAAACAAAAACACTGAAATCCTTAGTTTTGACAACGAAATTGGTTTAAAAATAACACCATTAATGGTAGTACTTGCCAAGATGACTGACTTCTGTGTATTTTAGTCATGTCCTTTTCCATATTTTAAAAATTGTGTCTTTTGTTCACTCACAGTGCTCTGCGATATGTAAGTATTTATTTATGTTTGTTTGTTTCATAGACTGGTGTGCGGCCATTAATAGTGATGTTTTAAACCTTTCAATTAAGGTTAGCTAGTATTATCTACATTTTCTACTTATCGTCCTTCCCCCCCCCCCCCTTGAATTCTCGAGCGTCTGAAGCAATACGAACAGTGCCAGTGCAAAGGACTTTCATAGGGTCAGGCCAGTCACCACAGATTTGATTTCTAGTAGGTTTTCTCCCTGATCTTTGCAAGTGAGGAAAACACTGGACGTTTAGCCAGCTGATTTTCTCTGGTACCTCCCAGTTCTTTTTGTTTTACATTCTGCCACTGCTCCACCCTCATCTTGTGTCTTGCAAGCTCTTGCCTGAAAATCAAAGTAATTTTTTTTATTTTTTTCTCTTCAAAAGTGACTTTCATTTTTCCATTTGTAAATGTGATACTTTGACTGCTCAAGCAATCACGAGGCTTGTAGATGTGTGTGAAATGTATGTCATGCCGTGATTATGTGCTTTTCCATAGTTCAGGATACAGTGATTATGCACAGCTCCAGTGAAAATTGTGTTGCATTTGTTGCTGTCACTGTCCACACAATAGAGCTGCTTGGCATCTTTCTCAGAAGAGAACTGTCAAAATCATGCAAACTTTTATTGTATAGACTATATTTCTCATTTTGATCATCAATGTTAACTTTTACTCGGCTCTAAAAATCAATCATTCCCATCACACACTTTCTGTTTTCAATTAAGTTGGCGGGTGGCGATCTGGGAATGTTGAAGGGAGGAATGATATACAATATGGTATTGTGTACTGTTGTTCATATTCAAATGCCTAATGTTACGGTATTAGGATTTATGTTTTCATCCTTGAGTGTAAAGTACGGCCCTGTTGTATTTTCTAGGGGACCTGTTATAGGAAAGTATCATTAAAAAAAAATTTTCATAAGCAGAAATAAAAAATATTAGTGTATATTAGAAAGGTAATACCACAAAAAAGGAATCTGTACTACATACATTAGAAAACTGCAGTGAAAGAAATGAAGAGAAGAAATTATGAGCTGCATTCAACATTTAGGTTTTTTTCCAAGAGGTGGCAAGATCAAGATGTGAGTATTGGCAGCACCAGAATGAAGGGGCAGGGGAAACAGGAGATTCCGGAGAAAACCTACCGACCAACGGCACTGTCTGGTACGATCCCCCCTCCCCCCTCCAGGAATTGAACACAGATCATCTTGGGAGGTGAGTGCTTTAGCCACTAAGATCCCTACAATGAAAGACAATATAGGTAAGTACATGTACGTACGTGTAACTTTCTCACTTATTTTCTGGGGGGTTCATATTGGTCGTCAGAAGTGCTACCACTAGTACCACTGTAGTGCAAACCTGTTACTATATGCCAATCATGAACACTTTTCTGCTGTTATTTTTAGACTGTTGCATAGATGCTACGTATGTACAATATTATGTTTAATGACAGATTTCTGGTCATTAAGTTGGTGTTATATGCAGGAAATGTGTTCTTTCAGAGAAAATGGCGGGGCGAAACATTTGAGTGTATATACAGGAATGTTATAATAGGGTTTTGCTATATCTATATTCTTGTTTAATGATATGAATAGTCACTCTCAGAAAAAAAAGAGGAGTAATGAATCTGGCCTCATCTGTAGGAAAATGGTGCTGTATTGATGTTGAAGTATGCTGGTCAATATGATAGTACGTGCAGCTGTCGACCTGTGTGTGTGTAGGATTGGCCACCACTCGACATCTGACGACAGCAGTGTGTATCGACCTGCGGACGAGGTGGCTCAATGGACAGGGGCAGTGCACCCTGTAAGGAGGCTGCTGCGCTATATGACGAGAAGAGGCTGGTGGGACGAGGCCAAGGACGAGGCCTGGATCAAGGACGCTAGGAATCAGGTGATAGCACTCATATTTGAGTAGTCGTAGACATTCCTGTCAACCTGTTGTATCTGCGTCTTGCGTCGTCATCGAGCCAAGAAGAGTTGAACCATTTGTACGTACGTACTAGTGTTGGGTCGATTCCTAAAATTTACCGATTTCGATTCCAACATCGATTCTTAAAATTGGGATTCGATTCTTCGATTCAGAGTCCGATTCTTAAGTAGTTTTCCAAGTTCCGTTTCTCTTTCAAGTTTTTGTTTTCGTCTTCTGCGAAAAGAAATCCATATTTTTTTTGCTTTGCCGACACACATTTTAAAATATTTGTGAATTAGAAAGTGATTTACAATTAACGACGGAACAGTTTTATTACATATTCGCTACCGTTTATTACCGTTGCAGTGTTTACAACATCGTTTATATTTTGAGACGTCATAGATATGGTACGTTCAGTTGGGAAAGTCCATGCACGAGACAAACACTAAAGATGGCGGACTGTGAAACTAATAGCGCTGGGACGTTCCATTTTCATTCCAGTGGAATATTTTGGTACTAACTATAATCCATTCTTGTGGCAACCATTTTGTTCAAGTAGTGTCATACTTCCGACTTGAACGTAGTTAACATCTCTGGTCCAGAAACGTAAACAAAAAAACATTGCGATGCGACGATTATGCGATGATTGGTAATTTTTATTTTTGGGGATATAGGCGTTAGTAGCTGTCCAGCATGGTTAATAAGTGTTTATTTGGATACTGAATGTACTGCAACGTAATTATCTGAACTATTACGACGATCATTGACGAA
The DNA here is from genome assembly GCA_003012365.1 of Medauroidea extradentata. Taxonomy (NCBI): domain Eukaryota; kingdom Metazoa; phylum Arthropoda; class Insecta; order Phasmatodea; family Phasmatidae; genus Medauroidea; species Medauroidea extradentata. Next base: position 24,579 of record PNEQ01002348.1, on the reverse strand, counting down.
CAAGTTTATTTTATAGTTCACGCTTACCAATGGAATTAAGCATTGCATTTTCGTGTTGTAACAGTGCCGCGTCTACGTCTCTGCTCGCACTGTCGTGGAATGTCTAGAAGCTTATTTTGGAGGTTATGAAGTCCCTGTTCAGGGCGGCAGATGTAACGGGCCCTGTTTAGTACGTCTACGTTGTTGTTGTTGTCTAGACGTCCCTGTTCCGGGGGTCTGAATGTAGTGGGTCCGCTACTGCGTCTACGTCGCCGTGTTGTTGATGTCTAGACGATTATAATTGAGGTTATGATGTTCCTTGCTGCCTGCGACGACTTATCTAATTAGACTTTTCCTTGTTTGTTATTAATATGCCCGGATAGCCTAAGGAGTTTACATAGACGTAAAAAAAAAGGAGCCAATTTCTTTAATAACTTTCAGTCTTTTAATAATAGTTCACCAGACGTACATGGCACAACAACGTACAAAAATTCTTTCCCGTGATTTGTCTTACAGTGTGAACGTAACTAGGTAACACCAGTGGCGGAATTCCCTAAGTCATGAGTGTTCGTCCCAGTTTATTATCGGTTGTGATCTGCCTC